>CAUYLG010075924.1:0-231117 GCA_963573385.1 Cacajao melanocephalus | reverse complement strand
GTGTGCACCACCATGCCTGCCTAATTTTTGTATTTTTTTTTTGTAGAGATAGGGTTTCATCATGTTTCCCAGGCTGGTTTCCAACTCCTGGGCTCAAGTGATCCACCTGCCTCAGCCTCCCAAAGTGTTGGGATTACAGGTGTGAGCCACTGCACCCAGCTAATGCCCCTCTTTTAGTACTTGATAGGACAAGTAGCTTGTCAAGTATCGATAGGATGTAGAAGACTTTAACAACACCGTCAGCCAACTTGACCTGATTAACACTCTACCTAACAATAGCAACACACATTCTTCTCCAGTGCACCTGGAACATTTACCAAGATATGCCAAATTCTATATGATAAAATAAGTCTCAATATATTTAAAAGGATTTAATTCACACAAAGTATGTGCACTGACCACAATGAAATTAAAAATCAAAAGAAAAATACTTCTGGGAAAAAATCCAAATATTTGGAAAATAATACATTTCTAAATAACCCTTTGGTCCAAGAAGAAATCAAAAGAAGGTCTTTTGAACTGAATGATAATAAAAATGCAGTATATAAAAAATCATAAGCTGTTTCTAAAGCAGTACATAGGGGAAAACAGAGCACTAAATGCTGATAATAGAAAAGAAAAAGGATCTCAGATCAATAAACCGAGCTTTCACCTTAAAAATTGTTTTGTTTTGTTTTTAAGAACAAATTAAACCCAAAGTATGAAGAAAAATATCAGTGTGGGTATTAATGAAATGGAAAACAGCCATACTGACGATCAATGAAACCAAACCTGATTCTTTGAGAAGACCAATAAAAGTTATAACCCTTTGGCCAGAGTGGTCCAGAAGACAAGAAAAGACACAAATTACTAATACCAGGAATGAAAACGGTGACACTGCTACAGATTCTGCAGGTAGTTGAAGTATAACAGTGGAGTATTAGGAACAACTTTTTGCCAATAAACAACAACAACAAAAACTTAGAGGAAATGTACAAACTCCTTAAAAGACACAAAGTAACAAAGGTCACTCAATAGTAAATAGATAGCCTAAATAGCTTTATATCAGCCAAAGAAATTGAAATTGTAGTTAAAAATTTTACAATGAAAACTCCAGGCTTCAGTGGTTTTACTGGTGAACTCCATCAAATATTTAAAGAATAAATAATACCAATTCTACAGAAACTCTTCCAGAAAATTGAAAAGGAGAGAATATTTTCCATCTTATTCTATGATGTCTGCTTTATCCTGATACTAAAATTGGACAAAGCTGGAACAAGAAAATAAAACTACAGACTTGAATTCCTCATCAACATAGATGTAACATTTCTAAGCAAAAATTTGCAGATCTAATCCATCAATGTATAAAAAAATTAACACTGCAACTAAGTGGGATTTATTCCAGATATGCAAGGCTAGTTCAGTATTCGAAATTAATGTAACCCAGTGTCTCAGCAGGCTAAAGGAGACACCATATGATTGATTATATCTATGACACAGGAAAATTTAATGCCCATGCATGATTAAGAAAACTCTCAGGAAAAAGAAAAAATGGGGATAAAGAGGAACTTCCTCAGCTTTATAAAGGACATCTACAAAAAACCTATGATACCATTATTAGTATTAAAGATGACAGACTGAACATTTTCTCCCAAAGATTGGGAACAAGACAAGAATGTCTCTCTCTACTGTGATTCAACATATCACTGGAACTTCTAGACAGAGCAGTAAGTCAAGAAAGGCAACAAAAGTTATGCAGATTGGAAAGGAAGAAATGAAACTGTCCCTATTTTCAGATAACATGATTATCTACATTGAAAATCCCAAGGAATCTATGAATAATGACTACAAAAAAGAATGAGTTCAGCAAAATAGCAGGATTTGTGATCAACACACATACACACACAAAATCAAATGCATTTCTGTATAACAACAGCAAAAATTTGGAAATTAAAATGAAAAACACATACCATTTACAATAATTTCAAAGAAAATTAGATCCTTCTGCGTAAATCTAAAAACACATGTATGGGATCTGTATACTGAAGACATATGGGGTTTGTATATGTAAAAATGCAAATGAAAGAAAGCAAAAACTACTACTACAATAACTAAATGGAGAGACATACCATGTTCATGGATTGGAAAACTAAATGTGATGAAAATGTCATTTCTCTCCAAATTGATCTTTAGGTTTAGTGCAGTTCCTATCAGAATCCAAGCAAGGAGTTTTTTTCTTTGATTTTGTATCTGTAGACATACATAAGCTTATTATAAAATGTATCTGGAGCAGCAAGGACCTAGAATAGCTTAAAACAATTTTTAAAAAGAAAAATAAAGTAGGAGGACTCACTCTACCTGATAATAAGGCCTAACATATAGTTACAGTAATCAAGACAGTGTGATATTAGCAGAGGGACAGATACATGGATCAATGGAATAGAATAGAGAACTCTGAAATAGACTCACACATATATGCCAAAGTGACTTTTAACAGAGATGCAAAAGCAATTCAATGGAGGAAAAATAGCCCTTCAACAATGACCTATGGCCTCATATACATAGGCCAAAAAAGTGAACCTCATACCTTATATAAAATTTAACTCAAAATGGATCATGGACTTAGATATAAAACTATAAAATGTTTAGGAAAAATAGAAAATTTTTAGGACCTAGGGCTTGGCAAAGAGGTCTTAGACTTAATACCAAGAGCATGACCTATAAAAAGCAAAATATTAGACTTCATCAAAATTGAAAACTTTTGCCCTGCAAAATACTGTTAAGGGTGATACTCAGCATCATTGCATATTAAAGAAATGCAAATTAAAACCAAAATGACATACTACTACACACTGATTAGGATGGCTAAAATTAAGATGACTGACCATAAAGTTCTTGTGAGAATGTGGAGAAACTAAAACTTTCATAATCTACTGGTGGGAATGTGAAATGGTATGAACACTGTGAAAAACAGTTTAGCAGTTTCTTAAAAGGTTAAACACACACTTAGTATATGATTGAGCCATTCCACTCCTAGGTGTTTACCTGAGACAGACGAAAGCCTATGTCCACACAGAAAACTTGCACATAAACATACTTAGCAGTATAATTCAAGATAACCAAAAGGTGAAAGCCAGGTATTCCTCAATGGGCTAAAGGATAAACGAGAGGTAGGACATCCGTACAGTAGAATACTACTTGGCAATAGAAAGAAATGAACTTTGATATGTGCAACAACTTTAATGGATCAAAAGCGATCATAACTGAGTGAAAGAAGCCAGATTACAAATGCGTACTGTATGATCCCGTTTATATACAATTGTAGAAAATGCAAACTAATCCTTATAGAGGCAAGAGGGAGGATTACAGTGAGACATGAGAGAATGTTTGAGGGCAATGGATATGTTCCATCATGAGTGTGTTTCACATGTGCAAATATATGCTAAGCTTATTAAAGTATATGCTTTTAATATGTTCAGAATATTGTATTTCAATTTTACCTTAGTACAGCTGTTAAAAATCAACAAAACTGGCTTCAGAACACAAATGAAAGTTTCCCTTTAATACTGAGAATATCAAATCTCTTTTTTTTCTGTCGCCCAGGCTGGAATGCAGTGGCACAATCTCAGCTCCCTGCAACCTCTGCCCTCCAGGTTCAAGCGATTCTCCTGCCTCAACCTTCTGAGTAGCTGGGACTATAGGTGTGTGCCACTACGTCCAGCTAATTTTTGTATTATTAGTAGAGACAGGGTTTCACCATGTTGTCCCGGCTGTTCTCAAACTCCTGACCTCGTGATCTGCCTGCCTCAGCCTCCCAAAGTCCTGGGATTATAGTCCTGAGCCACCACGCCCAGCCCAAATCTCATTTTTAAAAAAACCTTTAATACTCATGCAGTGCAGGAGGCATCTTTTTCCTCTGGAAATCCCAGTGAGAAAATTATCATCGCCCTCCCCAGGTGGCCAGGCCCCTTTTAGCAGGACCCCACTGGGAGTGGCACACCGGGCAGCACGTGGCCTCAGCTGGCTTCGGGTCCTCCTTGTCCCATAGTTTTTCCTGGCCAGGACATAGGGTGGCACAGGTGTCTGGAGTCTACATTCCTTCTGTAACAAGTGCCAGCGTGCGTAGGGCTCTTAGCCCCCACCAGCAGAGTTCCAGTATGGTAGATGATGCTCTTACCTCATTGTACAGACGAGGAAGTGAACTGAAGCCCAGAGGGCTGTTTAGGGACAAGGACACATCTTCTAAGAGATGAGTGTGGGATTCGCCCCAGGCTGTGCAGCTCCAGAGTCCTTGCTCTGGAGCGTCACACTGCACTGCCAGCTCTGGCGGGTTGGTTCCTGTACCTTCAGCACTGCCCAAGCCCCGCCTTGCCACCATCGCCTGCTCTGAGACAGACCATGAAGGAGTAAATGCCTAGTCATTAGATGCCTGGGATTTAAGCAACGTGGCGGAGAGAGTGACCTGGGAGCAATGACAGGGAGCAGCTGGAGGGCCTCATCTGGTGGAGGTAGGGGCAGGAGGTCAGGGAAGGTTTCTCTGTGAAGGTGATGATTAAAAGGACTCCTGAGGGTACATGGACAACCACAAAAAGAGCTGAGAAGGCACATTCCAGGCAAAGGAAGTAGCAGGAGCAAAGGCCCCTAGCTGGGGGTGTGCTTGGCATATTTAAGGATGTGGAAGATGGATGATGTCATAAGGATTTGGTGGGCAAGGGTGAGGGGGCAGCAGAAGCCACGCTGTAGAGTTACCCAAGGGCAGTGGGGAGATGTGCACTGCTGCAGGCAGGGGAGTGGCGCCGTCTGAATTTTGTGTTAAAAGGTCCCTCTGGCTGCTGTGTGGACTGGAGGAGGAGGTAGGAGATCATCCCTTACAAGGCCTCCCTGGTGCTCTGGTCAGACATGATGGTGGCCAGGCCAGGATGGCAGCATGGAGGTGGTGAGGGTGGGTGGATATGGATTGGGGACCTGCCCTCACGATAATGCTGAACGACTGCTGGCAGGTGCTGTGTGGGGCTGAAGACAGCCACTGGGAGGAGGGTGTGGCCCAAGACTGAGCTAGGACAGTCTGGGGGATCCAGGCGGTCCCATGAGAGGTTTGCCCAAGTGTCTCTGGTCTTGGGTCTGATGGGTGGGCTCCCGGCCCCTGAGACCTTGGCCAAGTACACCACTAATAATGACAGTCCCTCCAGGGCCCTTTCTTGAGCTCTTAACATGTGCCAACCTTGCCTAGACACCACAGCCTGGCTGTCTCTTCAGTCTGAACATTGCAATCCCGTGTGTGTGGAAGTGGGCGGTGCCGCTGACATCCCCACTTCGCAGACGAACAGCCACTCTCGGCCTTCGTCTTCTGTGGTCAAAGGAAGGGCTCCGAGCCCTACAGTCACTTATAGAGATCCGTGGACCACCTTGCAGAGCGAGCCGCAGCAGTCACTGGATATTACCTCCCTTAGAGATGAAGCAACTGAGGCTGGGAGTAGAGAGTGCCTTCCCACAGTTAACATTCTGGAGTCCTCGAATTCTCTACTTTGGAGGCACAAGCAATATTGGTGAGCTTGGTGGGGACCCTGGTGAGCCCTAGGAGGCCAGGTCCCCCCAGCCATTACCACTTCCTGAAGCAGCCAGGGTGCAGGTGAAGGTGGCTTGGCCCCTGATGCTCTGCAGCCACTGCCACTCCCCCAGCCCCTGCAAGCTGTCTGCCCTCGCAGCCACTTGCAAAGGAGCCCGTGCACCCTGATGGAAGTCTTTTCCGTGGAATGAAACAGTTGCTAGGTCAGGGTGCAGACCCTCGCCACGCCTGCTGGTTGCGACAGCAGCAGGTCAGGTTGAGCTGGCAGCATCCCTTGGCTGCTGCTGTTCTCAAAGCTGTCATACCCAGTGCAGAAATGAACAGGTGTGGCCGTGTTCCAATAAAACTTTATTTACAAAAGCGAGCAGGGGGCAGATTTGTCTTGAGGGCCATGGTTTGCAGACCGCTGATCCACATGTGCTAAATCCTGTCGTAACCTAGAGTCTGTAATCAGTCTGGCCAGGCCCAGCTGAGCAGTGATGAGAGGCTGCAGGTCAGCGCAGGGCTCTGGGTTGGGAGGGAGCATATTCAGGCTTCCGTCTTTGCTTTCCCACCTTGCAGTGTTTCCCCAAACAACCTTCTTCATCTCTCTGGGCCTCACTTTCCACAAGAAGGCTCAGTCAGGGGGTGCAAACTCAGGGTTCTGCAGAGGACACTTGGCCTTGTACCTGGCTGGTGGCACTGGGGTTCAGCCAGTGCCAGCAGCCAGGTACAGCCAATCATGCTGGCCAGATTTTCCAAAATGGCAGAAGTCACAAGGCCACTTTGGACTTGGAGCCCAGGGTAGGCCCTTCACATCCACATCTAAGAGCCTCCCAGTTGTATGCCCACTGGCTCAGGCCAGCCTTTCCTGTAGCCACAGGCCACCATCCCCGTGGGAACCCGGAAGGTCTGACTCCGCCAGCACTGGCCTTCAGTGGGGCCGTTAATGTCCTTTTATTAGAAGATGTCAGAGACAGGCTTTCCCATAGACACCATTTATAGGTTTGAAATAAATTGTGAAGGGGCACAAATATTAGAAATGAATTCCCTCCCCTTGACTGGACACCTGTGTTCATTACTGCCTGGTAATAACCTTCGAAGGCCTTTCGTGTTGAGCCAAGTAGCTCAAAACCAACCGGTGCAAAGCCTTCTTGGCTGGATTTTATCTTAATCATTTGCTCAGCGGGTGTATTATTTGACATGTAATTGTCTTCCTCGGGGAAATTAATTTTCAGGGCTTTGAACAGTCTTTATTAAAATAGAGACAGCAGTTACATTCCAGCCCTGCCCCTGTGGCACTCAGCACACCTCATGCAGGGAGGACACATGAAGACACCCTGGAGGCAGGGCTGGGTCACCAGCCTATGTCCTGGGAGCGTGTACGAGGCTCCTCCCCCATGAGATTGACGTGGAAGTAGCTCCTGCAGTGGCAGCAGGGTGGGGATGCTGCCTCCCCGTCGAGGGTCCGGAATCCTGGGTGTGTGATGGGGAGGATGTGGATTTGAATCCTGGCATATCCAGTAATCACACTGTGTGACCCTGGCAAGCTTCATCACTCCCTGAGGTTCAGGATCCTTGGCAGCAAAGTGAAGCCAATAACAGAGACCAGGTGGGATGTGTCTCTTCCCGGGACCTGTGCCCAGCTCCAGTTTTGAGTTTTGAGGGCATCGGGCAAGGGTCTGCAGGACTTGGTGCACGTGAGCCACACACTGCCCTATCGCACTCCGTGTGTCTCCTGGGGTGGAGCTTAGCAGGCTCCTCATTCCCCTCCCCTCCTCCCTCCCTCCCTGCCTCTTTCATCCCGCTCCCTCTCTTCCTCCCTCCCTCTCCCTCCCCAAACAGCCAGAGGGACCTAATAAAACCTAAGTGTGTCCTTGCCCCTCTTGTGCTCAGCACCCTCCTGTGGCTGCCTCCTCGTTCAAAGACAAGTCCTCACGGGGTGCTCAGGGCCCTGGCCACCTGTCCTGCCACTTCTCTAGCCTCAACTCTTCCTGGACTCCCTCCCTGCCCCAGGGCCTTTGCAGGGACTGTGCCCTCTGCCCTCTTGGCATATTCTTCCCGTGTGGCTCCCTTACCTTTTGTAGGTCTTTGTATGGGTATTTTCATCTCAGGGAGGGTTTCCCTGTCCTGCCAGTTTACAGGTTAACACTTGGCCCTGGCTCCCTTGGGGTGGGCACTGCTCTCTGCAGGGTGCGTGGTGTCTGACGGATTTGGCTTATTTCGCCTCCTTCACTGGAAAGTGAGCTCCCTACAGGCAGGCTGAGCCAGGGCTGGTGTTGGCAGCTCCTGCCTGCCCCTGGCCGACCTGAACTACTTCAGGCCCGGCATTGAGAGAGTTGCCCTTTAATCTGGATGGAGGTCCCCCCATTCAGCCTCCCATTGCCATGGCTGTCCCCGAGCCCAGGGGGCAGTTCTGGAGGACTGTGCTCTGGTGTGCACCCAGCTTCCAAGGTGGCCTGGTCTGTCCCCTCAGGGGTCAGATCATGGCCCACTGCCCTATCCTGGGGGCCGCCCTGTTGCTCCAGTGACCATGGAGCGCCTCCTTGCTGTGGGCCTGGAACTGACTGGCCCCATTCTCTCTGCCCTCTTTTGCACCTCACGGTCGGTGGACAGGCTGCCACGCTGCCCCCCAGGGCTGGCCTTGGCCCTGGCTGTGTCCTTGCTGCCCGAGGCATTGCCAGATGCTGTCTCAGAAACATCAATTATGGGTGCATGACTGCTCAGGGCCAAACCTCCAGGGGCAGAGAGCACTTTCTCCCCCACAGGCCACTGGGATGGTCCCTGTGATGCTCGAACTCCATGCTGAGCCCAGGGGCATTCAGTCACATCATTCATTCATTCATTCATCCATTCACTCAGCAAATAACCACCGAGCTGCTGTTCTGTGCCCAGCCCTGCCCTGGTGGGACTAGCCTCACCCCTCCTAGCCTTGGGTTCTCACTTGGGAAATGAGAATGACATTGGCTTCTTCAGGTAGCTGGGAGGAGGTGAGACAGGTGTAACACAGGGCCCAACAAACTTTTTCTGTAAAGGGCCAGATGGTAATGATTTAGGCTTTGTGGGCCATGGGGTCCTGTCGTAACTACTCAGCTCTGATGATGACTGAGGCAGAGATGCAGGCATGGCTGTGCCGCAGCAAAACCCTGCTCATAAAAGCAGGCAGCTTCGTGGAGCACGTGGGCAGGTACAGGATAGGGCAGCCACTGCGATGGTCAGGACCAAGGGCGACGCCGACCATGGCAGCCTCCTGCAGGATAGAGAGCTGCTGAAGACTCATGGTTGAGGGGTTGTGGGGTGCTGCTGGGCAGTAGGCAGGAGGTGACATTTAAATGAAACTGCCTCCTGTTTAAATGTGTAAACACCATTGAATCTGGGATTCCCTGAGGCCATATCTAATCCCTAATGCAGGCTGAGTTCTCCGAGAGAGGAGAGCTAGGACTTAATTCATGACTAAGTTCTGTCAGGAAGCCTGGCACAGGTGACCAGTGTGGCCCTGTGTCCGCGCCCCTCTTGGTCATGGTGAAGGATGCCTGGCCGTGCCTCTGAGGGCAGGGGTGCAGGCAGGGGTGTCGTGCCTCACTGTCTGGCCAGCCCGTCCTTGCCCGGCCCTCCTCCTTTGGTGCACCTGATTGCTTTGCTCATTGCTCCATTCAGTCCTATCACAAATTGCATTGTAAGTTTCCTTAATTAAGTTTTATCTCTTCCCTCTAGACCATGAGCAGCTCCTCCTCGGGGAAGAGGAAGAATTAACACTAATCGAGTGTGTACCATGTGCGGGCCTTGGGGAGGAGTACATGGAGCCCAGAGAGGTTACTTTCCTGCCCGAGGGCACACAGCTTACAGGCAGCAGAACAGGAATGGGGCCTTTTCTCCATCCTTGCCCCACTTGGCCCGTGTCTCCCTTACGAGAGAGAGCAGGGGTGAGGAGCTCAGGTTTTAAAGTCCTGGGCTGAGTGTGCCCCCTCCCACCAAGCCTCAGTTTCCTCCTTTGTAAACTGGGGCAATCATAGCCACCACCTTATTGAGTGGTGCTGAGGAGCCAGGGAAGTGTGGAGGGTGAGGATGTGAGAGGGACAGAGTCCTTGTCCTGTCCCTGGGGGTCTGAAGGTCACTGCTGCTGCAGACTGCATGCTGGCTCTCCGCAGCCTTGTCCCTGGGAGGGAGCTGCTGGCAGCAGGCCATGTGCATTCAGCTCTCCAGGTGTCCCTGTGCCAGGGGAGTGCCTTCTAAGGAACATGTCTTGGAGGCCAAAAAACTCTTTCTAAGCCTGCCCAGGCGAGCAGAGAGCTCTCTCTCCATCCCTGTGACCCACCTCAGGCCTTGGCTGCCTCCCAGGCAGAACTACAGAGAACTGCGGAGATTGCCCAGGGCTGAGTGACGCAGAGCATAGACGGCCCTCCATTCTCACTGAGTGGGCTATCAGAAATGCCATTCTGCCCTGGAGAAAATAGAGCCAGTGCCACATAACAAAAGCTCCATCTTATCTGGGCTTCCGGATCCACCCTCTCCTGCCACCTGTCCTTGGCTTCAATGTCATCCATCACAATCATTACATCCATAGCTGCCCCTCCTGCGCCTCCCACATGGAGCCAGGCTGCCTTAGATGACACTGGGGATCTGGAAACCACAGCCCCCAGGCCACATCCAGGCCACCGTCTGCTTTGTGTGAGTGCATGAAAGGTTTTGAGTTTTATTTCCTAAACAGCATCAGGGATCACAGGAAGAAGCCAGGACATTGCTGGACCCGCCTAACCCTACCGGGTGGCTTGTTGACACCTCTCCATTAAACTGCAAAGCATGGCTGCAGCATGCAGACGGTATCAGGTCATCTCAGCTCAGCACCATCCAGCATTCATTTCCTCCAGCCAGCTCCCCTTGCTCATTCCTTCATCACCAAACTTTCTTTAAACAAATTCAGTTTTTAAATTGTGGTTGGCAGAAGCAGGTTTACAGCTGAAGAAGCTTCAGCTTTGGGCTCCTCAGCTCCTTGAGGCCCCTTCAATGATGGAGAGACAATTTCCTAACAGCATCTTCACCTGGGCATATGCTTTTTAAAATTCTTTTCTCTTATTGCTTTGTTTTTTAAATTGTCACAAAACGTGTCTAACACAACATTTGCCATTTTAACCATTTTTAAGTGCAGTAGCATTAAGGACGTTCACAATGTTGTACAGCCAGCACCAACGTCCATCTCCAGAACTGGATCCTTTTTTGCAGCTGAAACTGTCTCCATGAAAGAATAACTTCCTATTCCGTCCTCACCCCACCTTTGGCAAGCACCATTCTACTTCACGTCTCTGAATTTGACAGTGCTTGGGACCCCCTATAAATGGAATCAGTATTTGTTCTTTTGTGACGGGCTGATTTCACTTAGCACGGTGTCCTCAAGATCCATCATGTAGTAGCCTGGGTTGGAAATTCCTTCCTTTTTAAGGCTAAATAATACCCTGTTGTATACAGGGACGAAATGTGTCTATGCGTTCACCCACTGACGGTCACTTTGGTTGTTTTCACCATGTGGCTACTGTGAATGATGCTTTCATGAACGTGGGTGTGCAAATACCTGTTCCAGACCCTGCTTTCAGTTCTTTGGGGTCTATACCCAGAAGTAGAATTGCTAAATCAGATGATAATGCTGTGTTCGATTTTTAAATTACATTTAAGTTTTAAAATTGACACGTAATAACTGTACATATCCATGAGTTACATCGTGATGTTTGGGTACACATAATGCCTGGTGGCCAGACCAGGGTGGCTGGCACAGCCGTCATGTCATCCGTCATTTCCTTGTGTTGGGAACATTCAATGGCCTCCTTCTAGCTATTTGAAACTCTATGTTGTGATTAACGCTAGCAGTCCTACAGTGGTAGAGCGCTACCTAGAGCCACCATGCTGTGTTCCACAGTGGCTGCAGCATTTTACACTCCCACTAGCCATGCACGGGGTTCCCAGTGTCTCCACATCCTCACCGATGCGTGTGTGTGTGTGTGTGTGTGTGCGCACGTGCGCGCTTTTTTAACATAACAACCTATTGGGTGGTATCTCCTTGTGGTTTTCATTTTGCTGTCTCTGATGATTGGCGATGTTGATCATCTCACGTGCTTACGGGCCGTTTGTATATCTTCTCTGTAGAAAGGTCTGTTCAAGCCTTTCTCCCATGATCTAATCGAGTTGCTTACCCATTAGTTGCTGAGTTGTGACACTTCTTTATATCCTCTGGATCCTAGATTCTTATCAGATATGTGATTTGCAAATATTGTCTCCCATTCTTGGAACTGTCCTTCTACTTTTCTTGATCATGTTCCTTAAATCACGAGCGTTTTTAATCCTGATGAAGCCCAGTTTATTCATTTTTTCATTTGTTGCCTGTGCCTGTGGTGTCTTATCTGAGAAGTCGTTGCCAAAGCCAATGTCATGAGGATTTACCCCTGTGTTTTCTTCTGTGGGTTTTATTGTCTTAGCTCTTACACTTGGTCTTTGGCCCGTTGGGAGTCAGCATTTTTTTTTTTTAGACTGGGTCTCACTCAGTCGCCCAGACTGGAGTGCAGTGGTGCCATCTCGGCTCACCGCAGCCTCCACCTCCCAGGCTCAAGTGCCTCAGCCTCCTGAGTAAAGATTACAGGCACGCGCCACTACTACCCAGCTAACTTTTGTATTTTTAGTAGAGATGGGGTTTCACCATGTTGGCCAGGCCTCAAATGATCCACCTTCCTTGGCCTTCCAAAGTGCTGAGATTATAGGCATGGCCACCGCGCCCGGCCGGGAGTTAGCTTTTGTGTGTGGTGTCATGGAAGGGTCCAGCTTCATTCTTTCACATGTGGATGTCCAGTTATCCCAGCACCATTGGTGAAGAGACTGTCCTCTCCCCATTGTGTATTCTTGGCACCCTTGTTGAAAATCATTTGACTATATATTCGAGGTTTATTTCTGGGCTCTCTATTCTAGTCTGTCTGTTTTGGTAAGTAGGGTTTTATTAAAACAGCCACACCCATTCATTTATATATTGTCTGTGGCTGCTTTCTAGAGAAAATGGGCGGAGTTAAAATCATTGTGACGGAGAACATCAGGCTCGCAAAGCCAAAAACACCATCTGGCCCCCACCTACAGCTCCCACCTGCATGGCCCCATTGGCCTTCTGCCCCGGGCCCTGAGCTTCCCATAGCCAGCACCTGGCCTGGCACACAGGCGGCCAGTCAGCACTGGAGTGACTGCCCCTGGGGAGCTGGGAGGACTTCCAGCCGCCTCTGCCTGGCTCACTCTCCAGGGATAAAGTGGCAACAAGGTTAAATTCCTACAGGACCCGCCTTTATTCCCCGAGGGATCCTAAGGGACCCTCCTTTCCTACTGATTTGGCCGAAGGAAAAACTGAGGGGCATAATTGCAGGGAATTGGTTAAACCTTCACAGCATTCTGGGGGCTCCCTGATGGTCCCGATGCTGACCTTTCAGTTGCTGGTGTGTGGGAAGGTGGGGAGCAGGTCCAGGCAGGCAGCCATGCAGTGGGAGGGGTCCACCGGGGTCTCTGGGCCACAGGAGAGAGTGTTTTTCTGTTCAAAGGTGGATACGGAGTAGATCTCAGTCCTCAGTAGCAGTGCTGAGCTCGCCTGTGAAATGGGCTAGGGTGCATTTGGCGTCCAGAAAGGGTCTGGTGAGTGCCCACTTCAGGCACCCAGGGACAAGTGACAGAGACCAAGAACATTCTGACAACCTGAGCCCAAGTGCCAGTGTGTGCCCCTCTCAAATGACTGCAGTGAGGTAGAGTCTTGTCCTCCTCTACCAGTGAGGAAATACGTCCAGAGAGACGGGAAGACTCATCTGTGGCCACCGTGGTCAAGTGCAAGGCTAAATCAGGGGGCTCATGCAGAGCAGCAGCACCAGGACTTTGCTAAGAGGGCCAGGCTGAGGGAATGGGGACAGGGACACCTACCAAGAGACATCATGGGGCCCAGACTCCTGAGGAACACATTGACTCAGTACCACTTCTGGCCAGGCCCTCATCCTGAAACTGAGATCTTCAGAGCACCTGGCCAGGCAGGAAGCCCTGGAGTGAGAGCGGAGAGGACTTGGCTAGAGGAACAGGAGGGCAGCGGGGGAGAGGGATGCACTGAATCAGGCCAGGACATGCAGGGAACAGCCAGACTTTCTGCGTGTTACATTGCCCACTAGCCACGGCGCTCCCCAGCTCAAAACCCATCTGTGGCTCCCTATGGATGCTAGAAGGAAATCCACACTCCATGGCTCTCACTTGAGCTTCCAGGCCCCCACAGCACCCCCTGCCCGGCACCTCCAGGGCCTCCCTGTACCTCCCAGCATGGGGCTTCCTGCTCGTCCTGCCTCACTCACCCACGCAGGCTGCTCAGCCTCTCCTGCTCCTTGCATGGGCCCTACCGGCCCCAGAACTGGCTGAAATGCCACCTCCTCTCCAAGTCTTCACAGTGCTTGGCTCACCTTTTTGGCACTCAGCACCCACCATCCCTCCAAGATCATACATTTGTAATTTTTTGTTTGTTTGTTTGAGATTGTGGCTCACTCTGTCACCCAGGCTAGAGTGTAGTGGCGCGAGCTCGGCTCACTGCAACCTCCGCTTTCTGGGCTCAAGTGATTCTTTTGCCTCAGCCCCCTGAGTACCTGGGACTACAGGCAGCCACCACCATGCCTGGCTAATTTTTGTATTTTCAGTAGAGACAGAGTTTCACCATGTTGCCAGGCTGGTCTTGAGCTCCTGATCTCAGGTGATCCACCTGCCTCAGCCTCCCAAAGTGTTGGGATTACAGGCATAAGCCACTGTGCCTGGTGTAAATTTTTTATTTTAAAAAAAATGTCAGATCCGGGAAAATTTGAAATAGCAATACACACAGTAAATCCCCCTACAGACTTTGCCTGGGGCCCCCACCTGTTGACATCTTCTGTGGCCAGTCCTTCTCTCCCTGTAGGAACATACACCTGTGCCCCCCTTTTGCCCACCTGCAGGCCGTGGATGCCACGATACCCCACCTGCAATGCTTGGGCATGCATCCGCTGAGAACAGGGACTCTGTCCTGGAGAGCCGCACCCAAGAAAAACAGCACCAATTCTGTGTGCCCACCTGCAGCCCGCAGGTGTAATAAGCAGGTTCTCCTTAGACTCATTCAAGCCAGGATGAGGCTGACGTCACTCCTGGCCAATGTTCCCAGCCTGGCCCCTCAGCACAGGTGTCTGCTGTCATGTCTGGAGCCTTTCCTTCCAGAATCTTCTGTGCATTTGCATCGACAGTGTGTGCACACGCTAAGCCTACTGTATCCCGTGTAAGTTTTCTTTCCTTGTGAACAGAGTCTCCTTGCATGTGGAGAGCTCTGCAGCTGGCCCTGTGCTCCCAGCACGTTTTGACATGAGTCATTCAGTGACATGTAACTTAGCAAAGACACCATGGCACATTTTCGCTAGTCCCCCATGGATGGCCGTCGGGGTGCTTCCACTGTTTTGCTTTCACCAACAGCCGGGCACACATGTGACACTTCCGTGTTGTAGCCACGAAGACAGGATGGCCAGGCCGGAGCTCGGGCACTCTCCTGTTGTTTGCGTCACCTCTGCCATGCTGCCTGAGGTGGGGGCTGCCCTGGTGACCCTCCTCGATAATGAAGGAGGCTGGTGGCCCCTCACACCAGCACCACCGCCTCATTCCCTCAGCTACGTGCTTCTCCTCCCCTCCCAGAGGGCAGAGGCCTTGTCTCCTATCCACCCCACCTCCCTACGCCCAGGGCAGTGCCCACCCCAGGAAACGGTCCTAAGGGGCGGCAGGTGCAGGCTCCTGGCTGTGTGCCAAGCTCTCCTCTAGATGCTGCGCTGCTGTGACTTCCCTCGTCTTCACATAGCATCCAAGATGGGCAAGCTCCATCCCCTCTTCACAGATACACAGGCTGAGGCCCAGAGAGGTCAAGGAGCTGGCCAAGGTCACACAGCAGTAAGGGGCCAACAGATTGTCCTCAGGGCCTATGTATTTACATGCTGCCTCTTCCATATGGAACCTACCCTGGTCCCTGACTTCAACATCAGCCCTTCCGGACTAGTACCTTTTCGCCACCCCCAAACCAAGGCAAAGGGGCAGCCGACCAAGATTCACATCCCTCTCTCCACTTCCCCCAAGCTGTGTGATCCCAACTGGTTACTTGCCCTCTCTGGGCTTCTGTCTCCTCACTGTAAGGGGAGGAGTGGCAGCCCGTACGCACCACACCAGGCATGCAGCAGGAGCCTGGAAAGAGCAGCACGTCCCAGAGCAGCTCCAGGCACGGCTGCTTGCGACCTGGTGACGGATGCTCACAGTCAGTTTATGATGTGCCAGCTGCTTTTTAATCACAGCAGGATGACATTTGGTACATTCAGAATTGATTCATGTGACAGCATTGTCTCATGTCTCACCAGGCTCTCCCTGGCCTGGCCTTGGTGGTGATGTGAGCCTCAGTGGTGGCTTCCACTCATGGGAGACCCCAGAATCATTTAAGCTTCCTCCTGGATCCTGTGGTCAGCCCTGTGTGGCCAGGTCAGGGGAGGGGCATGGTGGCAGATGGGCCCGCTCGTCCCTATACCTGAGGCTCCCGGCCTGCAGGCAGCTCTCTGGCCCTGCAGTCCACACTCTGCTGCAGGACCACCTGGCCCACTGTCTGTGAGAGGCTCCTGCCACATCCACCATGTCAGTCCCTCTCACTGAGAGTGAGCGCCACCCCCGATGCAGCGCTACACATGTGTCGGGGACTCTTCTGGGCTGTGGGCGGGTGTTAACAGTCTTGCCTCTCTTTTCAGAGGGAGAGGTCAGGGAATTGCCCAAGGTCACCCAGCTGGTTCGGCTGGGCCGGCTAGCGACCTCCGTGCTTGTTGCCCTGTCCACTGCGGACCTCCAGCGTGGGAGCGCTTCCAGGCACCTGCCATGGTGAATGTTGAACTTAGAGCAGGGGCCAGGAGGAAGCTGCTAACTCGCTCTGTGTGTCTGCGTTCGGCGTACAGATGTCAGGAATGGCTCCAGGGGAGGTGACAGTTGAGGTGCCTTGGAGGCTAAGTAGGAATCCAGCTGGGAGATGGAAGGCAGGGCAGCCCACCAAGGGAACAGCATGTGCAAAGGGGGCAAGTGCAGGGAACAGCAACGAGGGTGCAGGGGCTGGCGCAAGGAGAGAAGACGGGAGGGCTGCCAGGGCAATGGCGGGGACACTGCAGAAAACAAAACCGCCCCATGTATTAGTCTGCTGGGAGTTCTATAATAATATACCACAGACTCAGGGGCACTTAAACCACAGGAATATATTCCTCAGTTCTGGAGGCTGGAAGTCCAAGATCAAAGTCAGGTTCCTGGCAGGTCGGGTTCCTGGCAAGTGCCTTCTCCTGGTTCACAGACGGCTGCCTTCTCACTGTGTCCTCACATGGCAGAGAGGGAACTTTGATGCTTCTTTTTCTTCTTATGAGGACACTGATGGGGACTCTACTCTTATGACCTCATCTCAGCCTAATCACCTCCCAAAGGCCCCATTCCCAAATATTGGGGATTAGGGCTCCAATATATGAATTCTGGAGGAACACAAACATTCAGTCCATAACACTCAGCTCTTAATTAGAAAGAGTTTAGCCCAGGGGCCAGGTGCTTACCCACAGTGGGGAGTTTGCAGGTGCAGACTCTTGGAGGGCCTCCGGGAACACTCCCGAACAGCACTGCAGAACTGGCCTGCCCAGGGAGCTGCAGCCTCCGCCTCATCAGGAAGGTGGGGTCAGGAGGCTGTCAGTCTAAGGATAAGAAAGCCACCAGCGGCCTGTCACCATCTAGGGGGCTGCCCAGGTAGCAGAGCAACGGCCCCACCTCACTGAGGCTTTACAGCTCTCTCTAATGAGAAGCAGGTAGGAGTCAGGCTGGGGGATGGGGGTGAGTCCTGGCACACTGGGGAGGTGGGATGAGAATCAGAAAATCCAGGTCAGGACAGAACTCTCCTCCCAGACCCAGCTGCATGGTGCCTGGGAAATGCAGCGTTTTGCTCTCCAGCCTCTGCAGGGCAGGAGCTGTACCAGGGGCAGTGGGCATGGGCACTCTGGCACACTTTGCTGGGTGGCAGGGGCCCTGGCTGTTCCTCTTGGTTTCTTACCGCTTCCTGGACTCTCATCTTCATGCTCCTCCAGCCACCTTGTTTCCTCCTGGGGCGGGGGGGGGGGGGGGGGGGGTGTGACAGCTGGTGCGGTAATTCCCCCCGGGCGTCATTATTGTTTACCGCTGAGCTGGCTGTCTGTTTCCTGGGTAAGCTCTTTAAGACAGGGTTCATTTACATCGGCCCTTTAATTGGTGTCCTGACCCACCCAGTGTAAATCTCCACACCCATGACAGGAAGTGCAGGGTATAAATCTCACAGGCAGCTGCGGCTGGGGAAGCTGGCACTGTTGCAGCCACTAAGCAGCCTAGAAAGTGCCTGTGTCCCCAAGGTGGCAGGCAGGGCTTTTGTGTTCAAGAGGGTCACAGTCGGCGGGGCTCAAGTGGTCAAGGGCTGTGGTGGGCGCAGAATCAGGGGCGTGGAAGACAAAGCCGGGACAGCCCGGTGGGGGAGGGGGGCTCAAGAACAGGATCTGGTGAACAGTCTTGTTGGGACGCCTCTATTGGAATCACTCAGCTCCAGCTTTATGGGTAGTTTTTTGTTTTTGTTTTTGTTTTTTTTTTGAGACAGAGTCTCGCTCTGTCGCCAGGCTGGAGTGCAGTGGTGCGATCTCGGCTCACTGCAACCTCCGCCTCCTGGGTTCAAGCGATTCTCCTGCCTCAGCTTCCCAAGTAGCTGGGATTACAGGTGCATGCCACCATGCCCAGCTAATTTTTGTGTTTAGATGGGGGTTTTACCATGTTGACCAGGATAGTCTCGATCTCCTGACCTCGTGATGCACCTGCCTTGGCTTCCCAAAGTGCTGGGATTGTAGGTATGAGCCACTGTACCCACCGGGTTTTTTTAACTACGAAATATTTCAGGCTTATAGAAAATAAAAATAGTAGCCTAATACTGCTATAACACCTCCTATACGTCCAGCACCATTTTAAGCACTTCATAAACAAAAATGAATTTAATCCAGGCAGCCACAGTGGCTCATGCCTTTATGTAATCCCAGCACTTCTGGAAGCCAAGGCGGGCAGATCACCTGAGGTCATGAGTTCAAGACCAGCCTAGCCAACATGGAGAAACCCTGTCTCTACTAAAAATATAAAAACTAGCCAGGTGTGGTGGTGCATGCCTGTAATCTCACCTACTGGGGAGGCTGAGGCAGGAGAATCGCTTGAACCTGGGAAGCAGAGGTTGCAGTGAACCAAGATTGAGCCACTGCACTCAAGCCTGCCCAATAGTGAGACTCTGTTTCAAAAAAAAAAAAAAGGAATTTAATCCTTGTAATAGCCTGTATTAGGCTATTCTTGGATTGCTATAAAGAAATTCCTGAGACTGGGTAATTTATTATTTTTTAAAAAAGAGGTTTAATCAGCTCATGGTTCTGCACGCTATACAGGAAGTATGGTGGCATTTGCTCAGCTTCTAGGGAGGCCTCAGGGAGCTTTTATTCACGGTGGGAGGTGAAGGAAGCGAAAGGGCAGAGGAGGAGAGAGAGCAGGAGAGGGGGAGGAGGTGCCACCCACCTCTAAATGACCAGATCTCGCCAGAACTCACTATCAGGAAGATGGCACCAAGCCTGAGGTATCTGCCACCATGACCCAAAAACCACCCCGCAGGCCCCACCTCCAGCACTGGGGATGACATTTCAACGTGAGATTTGGGTGGGGGCAAATCTCATAGACCCTGGAGACAGGTACAGTTTCTTCAAGCAGTTTTGGACCCCAGGGGTGGCAGAGCTTGGATGTGTGCTCAGGTTGCATGATCGAGCGCTCTGTCTATCCACACACTCACCACCCAGATTCATTGGTATTGGTATCTCACCTTATTTCCTTCATCACTCTTCTTTTAAGAAAGAAAAAGAAGAAAAAAGAGTGGTGGGAGAATGAGAGGGAGGAGGGGGGCGTTGGCTGCTGGCAGCTGCCCCACCCTCCCCCAGGTGGGCCATCCTTACGTCACAGCTTGTGGCTTCACCACACAGCTCTGTGCATACTGGTCCCTCGGTAATGTCTTACACCACCCCGTGGTTCCCCAGTGAGTGTCTTTCTGCCCACGCGTCAGCCATCCCCTTCCATGTTGGTGGCTGGAGGCCATTAGAGCTGCCTTTGGGAGCTGTTTGGTCACCCGCATCCATAGCCTGGCCCCAGGACGCATTGACCGTGTGATACCTGAACTTGTAGGGGCCACGCTCCTCCTGACTCATGTCCTGTCCACTGTTCACCGCATTTGCCTTCAAGACGTTTCCTGGCTTGGGGCCATGACCTGCAGGTTTCCCCTACCCCATCTCCAGCAGAGGCTTCTGTTTTATTTGTGAGATTTACACGCATCCTCTCGGATGATGCTTATCTGTTCGTGACTTGCCCTTTTTGATTCACTGTTGGGTTTTTAAGTTTGATCCCTGCTAAGCAGACCCAAATGGCAAACACATGGGAGCAATGAGGTCCCTGCTGAGTTTTCTACCCTGGAGCCCCTTAGCTCAGGATTCCGAACTCAGAGGGATGAGTTTGTCCACACACGGCCTAGGCTGACTTGTCCACCAAGTCTGGCTCATATTGTAGGGAGGAGTTTTGTCAAAAGGAGAATTTTGGCAAGAGGGGGCATGGGTGCTATGTGGCTAAAAAAAAAAAAAAAAATCGCAGAATATGCATGCTCATTGCAGCCGTTGGAGGCACAAACGCAACCAGGTATCTGGAGGGCAGTGCAGGCACTTGCACTAAGGGCCCCCAAAATGACCATGTGTTTCCACCCATAATTCTGTTTCTTGAAACATTCTTGGAGGAAGTCCGCTAGATAAAAATAAGAAAATGCCTCACCACATTGCTTTATGATCACAGAATGTTAGCAATAACAAAAAATAAAGATTTCATGTTACGATTTCTGTTATAGCCACATGTATGGGTATAAGGGAGTTGGTAGAAATTAGAGTTTTTAAAAATGAGGTGGAAGAATAGGAAATAATGGTCAGTGAACAAAGTAGAAGGCAAAGCTAAAACAAAACTCTATAGTGTGGACGTCTATTATGGACGAACAATCCCCTGGTGAAATGCCCTGGGAAAACTGGCAGGAAGGGAGAGTGGTGGGTTCCAGGCAGTGGGGTTATGTGTGATTCTTTGTTTCCTTTATGCTTTTTTGTAATTTTCTGTTTGCTAGGTGAAAACAGCCGTAAGATAGGAGTGGCAGCATGCAGGGCTGCCCCGCAGCGCCCACTGGGCTGGAGTCAGGAGCTCACTCAGGCCATGGCTGGCCAGGCTGGCGTGCAGCAGGCGTGAGCTCAGCGCATGTCCTGGGGAGGGAGCAGGCCACTGGGTGTCGTATGGCTGGCCTGATTCTGAGGCAAAGACCGCGTCACCGTGTCTGTGCCCACTGGGGCTGAACTGGATCACGAGACCCAGTGGCTCAGGGGCGGGATTCTGGGGATTGCTTGAGTGGTCCCCAGCAGGGTCTTGGGCCTGGGGAAATGGAGTACACTGGGAAGAGATTGTAGACCACCATGAGCCAGTAGAAATTATACCAGTGGGTGTATTTTGGGTTCCAAGCATAGCCTCTTCTTGGAATGTGTGTGTTGAAACCAGCCTTGATTGAAATCCTAAGTCTGCCGCTTCCCAGCTCTGTGGCCTTGGGCAAGTGACTTAACCTTTCAGAGCCTCAGCTTCTCCAGGTGTAACTTGGAGATGACAGTATTTGCCGGAACAGGTTACTAGAAAGATTAAACATCTCGGAAGCATCTAACACTGCCGTGGTATAGTAGGCATTCAATTAACTATAGCAACCACAGGGAGCGTGGTCATGTTGGCAGTGGCCGCTGCCTTGACTTGCCTGAATAATTTATAGAGGGTCTAGACCTCAAAGCTTATAAGTAGGAAAGGGCTTTGTTCTTCTCTAGCCACTGCCCTGACCATCAGCGCGTGGGTTTTCTGGTTTCTGGATAACCTCTTGGGCAGATCCTACAGTCTAGACACCTGTCGGGAGTGGGCGGAGGCCCCCAGGTCTCTGTTCCTGGTGGTCACCAGAGCCACTGTGTACCTTTTCCACATCAAAAAGGACAAGAGCAATGAGATACGGCCAGGGTTCTGCCAACTTTGGGGTGTTTCACAAGTTCATCATTACTTTTCCTTGGTATTTCACGATGATTTAAGCCGTTCTGGAAAACCACCCAAGTCTTTTACTATTTTCATCATTCCCAGTAAATCTGCATGGTTGGTTAACTTTAATGGGCCGTGGAGCTGGCATGTGGTGTCTCTTCTCAAACATCTTAAAATGATGGATTTTGGAGAGAAAAATGTATGTTAAGGATTTTGAGGTCACGAACTCCAAAGAGATTACAGCTTCCAAAAACAATCATCCACCCAGGATGTTTGTTCCGTTGCTCACTTTATAAACATGTTCTGAGTGTGTACTCAGGGTTCAGCCCTGCGCTAACCCATGGAGCCACAAGAGGAGGGCAGTGCCTATTCATTGATTCATGCACTATTTATTGTTCATCCATTCAATGTGGATTAGCCTTGTTCTGTGGAGACGCAGTGCTGCCTAAGGGTGAAGGGCAAGGAGCTCCGACACCAGATGGCCTGAGTTTGAGTCTTCTCTGGCTGCTACTCCCGTGTGATTCGGGGCGTGTTACTTGGCCTCAGTTTCCCTCATCTGTACAATTTCATGGGCTTGGTCTCAGGATTACATGAGACGAAAAGCTTAGAACCACACCTGACATATAGCAAGTGCTCAGAACTGCTAATACTCTGATCACCCCAGGTCTCATACTGAATTCCTGAGTAAGAAAGAGACTCCAGGGTCCTGTGTCCCAAGGGGCTGCCAAGCAGGCAGTGGCTGAGGGTTGGGGAGGTAGAGAGTCACAGTGGAGTGTGGGCAGCCCAGGGAGGTGCAGGGATGGGGGAGAAGGGGAAATGGGGAAGCTTCCTGGAGAAGTCTTGTTGCATGGGTTGGGCTTTCCTAGGCTGAGATTAGGGAAGGCTTCCAGGCAGTAGCTGGATGTGGATTCCTCTCTCTGTTCAGAGTGCAGAGGAAGGCAGGTAGCCTAGGGAGCCAGTGGCTCTGCTCCACAGAGTCACTCAGGAACCCAGTCTCCCTCTATTAGGTGGCTCCCCCTCCATCACAGCGCTCGTCTAACCAGGAAGGAACCAACTCAGGGCTGCCAGATTTTCTCAGCTGTGGAGAGAAGACAAAGCCCAGCGTTTCACCTGAAATCTTGGTGTGCCAGTGCTAGCAGGTGATAACATGATCACATTTAAAAAATCATTTTAATTTTAAGCCACATGCTGCAGGCCAGCCATCCCTCAGGGATGGAGGCTGATTTGCCACCTCCCCACTTGGAGAGGGGACAGAAGGTGTGACTCAGATGCTGCACACATCCCCATGGCCAGAATTCAGTCTCATGGCCATGCTTCACCAAGAGGGAGGCTGGGAAATGAAGTCTTTCACTGGTCAGCCATGGGCCCTGCTGAGGCTACGGGAGGGGGAATGGATGTAGGGGGACTCTTAGATGCCTGTGACACAGAAAGGAGGGGATGGAGGGGCAGTGGAGGGAAGGAGAGTATGTGTGTGTGTGTGTGTGTGTGTGTGTGTGTGCGTGCACGCGCGCACACGCATGCACAGAGGCTGTTGATTTTGTTAACTGGGTAATATTTTAAAATGCAGCTGCCAGCTTCTGCTTGTTTTTCAGGCTTCATCACGCCCCTGATGTTTCTTGGTTTTCTCAGAGCCAGAGAGGTTCTGCTCCTTCTGGCAGGGGTGGGACTGCTGGAAGCAGTGGCTCTTCCTGAGTGGCATCTGTCTGCTGGCCAACCCATAGGACAGCGGGAGAACCCTGGAATGTGTGGCCAGGACCCTGGACTCCAAGCCTGGCTCTGCCCCTGGCTGTGGCGGCAGGAGATGAGGCAGGTGTGCAGTAGAGAGTGGTAGGAGCCCCTGGAGGGAAGGGGGTCAGGGCCCACTTCCTAGAGGAACAGTGCTGTTCTGAGTAGAGGGTGCTGGAGACACTGAAGTGTTGTCCTGTGTAGAGGTTCCCCGTGGGCTCAAAGGAGCCAGGACACGAAAGGCCTTGAATGCCAAGTCACAAACTAGCAGCTGACAGACTGCCCGTGGCCTGCAGCATGTGTTTTAAAAGTAACATAATTTTTTAAACACGATCATGTAATCACCTACTGGCACTGACAAATCAGAAGATTTCAGGTGAAACGCTGGGCTTTGTCTTCTCTTCACAGCTGAGAAAATGTAGCAGCCCTGGGCTGGTTCCCTTCTCGTTAGAAGACAGCTGTGACATTCGTCCTGCCCCTTCCCCAGCACAGCCCGCTCTGTCACCCCCGGACTAACCCTTCAGGCCTGGCTCCTGCAGACCCTGCCATGGGTCGGGAGTCGGGTTGTTGGGTTAGTGTCCGCTGGTGGCCAGGGTGGGGGTGAAGAGGAAGGGGCCATGATGGGCCCTGTGCCTGCGGTCCCATGACAGCAGCTGAGTCCAGAGCCAGGGCCACCGGAGGGGGAGAGAACGGGGAGGGAGACTTGGAGATAAAACTGCTGAGATGTGGCCCCAGCGTGTACAGGGGAAAGAGGATGGCACCCGGGTGGTGTCTGCTCCGAGTGCTGGGTCAGCGGTGGAAATCTACTCACCTGGCTGGAAAGCTACGAGAGTCCACAGAAAAACAAAGCATGGCTGTGAACGCATTTTTTATAGACTGCAGAGAGCCCAGCAATGTCTGGGATTGGTGAAAAGGGAGATGGAGGTAGAATCAGAGGGTCCCTGATGTTGGCCCCAAATGAAGGGAAGAGATGGGGTGAGTATCCCTGGGTGACCCTTGTTACCCCAGGGTCACCCAGGGATACTCACCCCATCTCTCCCCTTCATTTCCAGATGAAATACTCCAGGTTTACCCCAACAGATTGGTCGACCAGGTTGTTTTGGGAAGCAGGGAGTGCAGAAGTCACTTATTTATTCACTCAGCAAACATGCTATGTGATTGTATGTGACAATTATAAAAACAGCCCTAGAGCCAGATGGCCTGGGTTCGAATCTCAGCTCTGTGACTAGCTGTGTGACCTTAGGCAAGTCACTGAACCTCTCTGTGCCTGAGTTTTCCCATCTGTAAAATGAAGATACTAGTAGCACCCACTCAGGGAGTGCTGTAGAAATTAAATAGAATACCTGACACAAAGGTAGTGTCCTAAGTTTTGGCTGGTATTGCCACTCATTTAGTGACTTACTGGGCACCTACTATGTGCTGCACGCTGGGGAGAGAGCCGTGATGGAGGCAGATGCAGCCCCTGCCCTCATGGGGTGGTAGGCAGCGTGGAATACTGGGGAGCTTCCAGGGGTAGGAGGCAAACCCTCTGGGGGTCAGGCCTCTAACCTTCCCCTGCTCCACTATCCCAGCTGCCAGCCCCATGAACCCCCTGCCAACCAGACCCCCATTGCCTGCTGCATATGAAGCACTTCTTGCCAATTGCCCGCCCCAGGGGCACACTCTGCTCTGGCTCTTGCCAGCTGGGGGCCTTAGCCCAGTGCCTGGCCTCCTGATGCTTGGTTTTCTTCATGGTGGTGGGCCCACCCCCTTCCTCGGGGACTGTGGGGAGCAGCGGGGACAGGCATGAATGGTGTCCAGGCAGCAAGGCCAGCTCTTCAGTGACAGAGGGTGGTGATCATACAGCTTTACACACCTGCCGCTCCCCCGAGGGTGGCGGAGCTAATGTTCTGTGGTCCGCTGAGGCGAAGGGGAGAGGGTGATCTATTGGTGCCTCGGGTGAGTTGGAGGGGGGTTAATTAAAAAGGTGGCTGGGAGATGAATTTCTGGAAACACAAATTGGAAACCAGTGGAAGCTATTGATCTGCTTAGTGGGAAGCTGATGATATCTGAGCGAGCAGACAGCTCTGGCTTAGGGAGGTGGTGAGAGATCGATGCAGACCCCTTCCCCGAGCTGACCTGCCTGGGGCCAGCTGGGGACATGGGCCAGGGAGGGGACTGGGGCAGAGCCCTAGGGCCCTGGCTCTACCTCAGAGCAGGGGAACAAGCTGCATCCCTGCGCAGGAGTCAGAGACCCTTCTGACATTCAGCCCACGGGTTGGGGCAGGAGGCTGCCAAGCACCTGATCTGAGCCCCCCTCTGCCGCCTCTGACGGGGCTGAGCTGGACAAGGTGCCGAGAGTCTTCAGGCCTCAGTTCTCTCATTTAGAAACTTCCAGCCTCCCAGCATGGTTGTAAGGACTAAATGCAGTAAGATGTGGGCCGTGGCAGGCACAGCCCTCAGCACCAGGGATGCAGTCGTGAATGAGCTGCACCCAGTGCCCGCCTCCTGGAGCTTACATTTTAGTGGCAAGCAAGCAAGTCTGCTGACCATGGAATGCCAGAGAGGGCATCCAAGCAGGGAGGCTGCATGTGCAAAGGCCTGGAGGGCGGGACCCATGGCCTGCAGTTGACAGTGGCAGCCCGTGATGGGAGGGGAGCCCCCTGGTAACCAACAAATACCTGCAAATCCCCAACCCTCACCCGACCAGGGGTGGACAGTACCGTGGAGAACCATGGGCTCACACACCTGCCCCTTTCCTCCTTCCACACGCCTGTGAAGCACAGCTTTTCATGCCCATTTCTCAGATGAGCAAACAGAAGCTCAGAGAAGGAAGCCCTAGGCCCAAACCACACGGTGGGGAAATCCATTCCCCACACGGTGGGGGAGGCAGCCGTCCACACTGTTCTAGGCAGCACTGAAACAGGGCTGGGCTCAGGCCTCCACTCTCCGGCCTGTCTCAGTCTCAGCCTCCAGGATGGGTGTCTGTTTGCATGGAAGGCAGAGGTTATCTTTTTTTTTTTTTTTTTTTTTGTGGAAAGGTCATTGTCCATCCCCCCGGCGGGCGTCAGTGGTTTGGTGACAGATCACTGTCACCTCGATCTGCTGGGCTCGAGCCATCTTCCCACCTTAGCCTCCTGAGTAGCCAGGACTACAGATGCACATCACCATGCCTGACTAATGTTTGCATTTTTTTTGTAGAGACGGGGTCTTGCCACGTTGCCCAGGCTGGTCTCAAACTCTTGGGCTCAAGCGATCCACTCACCTCAGCCTCCCAAAGTGCTGAGATTACAGGCGTGAGCGGGTGAAGTTTATTAATCACTGGCTCATAACTGGGCCCCTGGCTCATTGCACACCCTCCCTCCCACCCCTGCAAGGCCAGAGTCATTTTGAAAGCACTTACTCATGAAATCCTCTCCTAGGATTTGGATGGGGAAAAAGGCCAGTGTTAGTCTCTGTTTATTGATTCCTGGACTTCATCAGGGTTTATCTGTGAAACAATAAAATTGAAAGATGGCCCCAAATGTATATCTCCAGCCTGTACCACTCACCGCTCCACTGCTACCCATCCGGGCACCTCCTCTGTGTTTCTACCTGGAGGCTCTGCAGGCATCAAACTGGACACAGCCAAAACAGGACTCTGAGTCTCCTCCCAGGCTCTCCGCCTGTAGCCCAGCCTGACTCCCCTGCCTCTCTCACCCACTCCAATCCCTCGTGGAAGCCATGAGTTCCCTCCAGATAGACTCGGGCCTGAGTACCTCTCCCTGCCTGGCCACGCCTAGCCAGGCACCACTGTTGTTCACCTTCCCAGGGCCTTCCCAGGCCTCCTTGTTTCCTTTCTGCCCTCTCAGAAGAAGTGTGCTTTTATTTTTATTTTTTAATTTTTTGAGATGGAGTCTCCCTCTGTCACCCAGGCTGGAGTGCAGTGGCTCGATCTTGGCTCGCTGGAGGCGTGTGCCACCATGCCCGGCTAATTTTTGTATTGTTAGTAGAGACGGGGTTTTACCATGTTGGCCAGGCTGGTCTTGAACTCCTGACCTAGTGATCTGCCCACCTTGGCCTCCCAAAGTGCTGGGATTACAGGCCTCAGCCACCGCACCCGGCCTAGAAGGATGCTTTTAAAAACAGAAATCGCATTGCCACTGGCAGGCTTGAAGCCCTCCATGCTCCTCGCTGCACTTAGCAGAAAAGCCACACTACCCTCAGCAGCCTCCCTCTTCCATCTCCTCTTCCCAGCTCAGTCTCTTCCAGCCTGCCGGCTCTCCCTGCAGCCCTTAGCACACATGGGCTCTTTTCTTTGTCTGGAGCACCCTTGCTCCAAGTCCTCCCATGGTTGGCCTTGTTCAGGTCTCAATTGAGAGAATGCCTCCTCTGGGAGGCCCTCCCTGGCCACCCCTCTTTATCTTCACAGCACTGACTGAGTGACCTTTGGAAGCATCCTTTGTGTGCACTTGTTTGTGAGTTTCCTGTCTGTCCCCCTAACCCTGTGGCAGCAGAAACTGTCTTTCCTCCTTACTGCTCAGTCCCCATGGCCCAGACCAGAGTTCAATAAACATTTGTAGAATTAATCAATGAACAAAATGCGAGGCTTGTCAGGAATTCAGCTGGAGACACCACCTGACGTGGCCCAGAATTCTGGGCTTTGCTGGGTTTACCAGCACTTGGTGGCGTTGTGCCTGTTTCTCCTGCTCACCCATTCCCAACCGCTGACCTGAAGATCAGTCACCTTGTAGTTGCCTGGGCACCTGCCTCTGTTCAGCTACAAGAGGTGGAGCTCAAGGAGTTGTTCTGGAAACTGGTCCGTGCTGAAAGCCCAGACCCTCCTGGTGAGTGGGAGGGAAACCCCACCCTGGGGTGCTAGTCCTGGCAGAGGGAATAACTTCTCCATCCAAGGGGCTAGGCACTTGAGGATGAACATTCACCAGACAGATAAGGAGAGAGAGAAGGGTGTTCTGGGCAGAGGGAACGGCATGTGCAAACGCCTAGATGTAGGAAGAGCATGGTAAAAAGAGAGGAAGGAGCCAGCCAAGGCTTCTGTTTCGGAGGGAGGACCATGGTCATACCTGCTTTATTTACTCCCCGACACCCCCCAACTCCCTGTGCACGGCTGAGGGGTTAGGACCATGGAGTCTCTCCCGAGCCTGCTCTCGCGGCTCCTGCAGCCCTTGCCACACTACTGTTCTCAGCACAAATCCAGCCAGCTCCTCCCATCCTCCTACTCAGAAACTTCCCAAGGCTCCTGCGCCAGAGTGAAGGCTGAGTCCTTCCAAGGCCTGCCCCACCATCCCTGTCACCTCCTCTCCTTTCCTCCAGCTCTCTCCATCCCTCCATCCCTCCCTCTGTTCCAGCCACCCCAATTCCTTGCTGTCCCGAGATCACACCAGGCATACTGCCCCCTTGGGGCCTTTGCATTCGCTGTGTCCTCTGCCAGGGGTGCTAGGGTGCAACTGCCCCCTTCACTGATATCTGGGCTTCCCCAGAGAGAGATGCTGGGGGTGGGGGCTTGAACAGGGACCGCTTTAAGGTAGAGGGGACTTTCCTGGCATCTGAAGTTGTCCTGGGTTGGCGGGGGATTGGGGGGCACCTTTTAGGAAATGATGATGGCTGTTTTCCTAAAACCCAGAGCCAAGGAGACCTCCCAGAGATGGAGCCCCAGCCCTGGCAATGGGCAGGGTCCTTTTACTTCTGCCTGGTCGATTCTCGCACACGCTGGCTTGCGCTTCCGTGGCCGTATCGCTCTGTCAGCATGAGTGAGGTGGGTGCTTCTGAGGGCCACAGATGCACTCAGGCACTCCCAGCTCAGGGGAGGGTCCACCATTGCTTGTAAGCCCTGTGCAGCACTGCCTTCGCTCTTTCCAAAGTAGCCTGAGCCTAAAAACCATCTTCCTACCAGCTCTGAGATGGTGCAACTCTTGCTGATTTAAATATGTCACATTCTCATAAAATGCAATCCTGCACACCCGAAACCTCATCTGCCCATGCCCCACCAGCTATATTCTGGTGCCCCTAGTGGACCCTGATATATCCCATGTGCCTCAGTCTGGCCTCACTTCCTGAAGGTCTCACTTGCCCCTCCCTATCCTCCCCAGGGGCCATGGCCCCCAAGGCTGCACTCAGTGGTGCCCCAGGTGGTAGGTGGGGGCCAGGCTAGTCTACCCACTACCCTATTCCTGGACCCGTAGCTCAGCCCAGGTCTCTGCTCAAATATCACCTCTTTGGGGACACCCTGCCTGTTCCCCCTGCCCTCCTAAAGTCCTCTTATCCCAGTATCTTTTCCTTTCTGGCACTGATTGCTACCTGACATATGACAAAGTTATTTTGTAACAGCTTTATTGAAATTTACATACTGTAAAGTTCATTCATTTACAGTGTATCATTCCGTGATTTAGTATATTCACAGAGTTGTGAATCCATTTCACAATCAGTTTTAGAATGTTTTCATTATCCAGAAAGAAACCCTATACCCATTAGCAGTCATTTCCCATTTCCTCTTCCCCCAAGTCTCTGGTAACCTTGAATTTACTTTCTTTTTTCTACTGAATTCCCCATTCTGGACTTCCCATGCAGATGGAACCATGTACCCTGGTCTTGTGTGACTGGCTTCTTTCACATTGCGTAATGTTATTTTTAGCCATCCATTTCCCCCTAGCTCAGAGCCTTTGCACTGCCTCTGCCTCAAACACTCTTCTCCAGGTATCTCCTTGGCTCCCTCCCTCACCCCCTTCTCAGTGAGGCCCTCTTCACCCTCCTGTTTAAGTGGAAACCCTCACCTTCCTCTTGACCCTCCTGATTTTTACTGGCTTTTCTTTTCTTCATAGACTGTTCCATTTCTGGGGTTGTGCTTTCTTTACTTATCTCCCCCAACCCCCAGAGAACTCCTATGCATCCTGCAAAACTCACTTAAGATGGCACCTCCTCTGTGGTACCTTCCCAATGCTAAGGTAGCTTTTGCCTTCTGTGCTCCCAAAATTCCTGATTCTTGCTAGACTGTCATTTGTGTGCTTCCTCCTTGGTTCCATTGATTGCCAGCCTGCCCCCTAAAAAGTCAGGGACCTTGTTTTGATCTCTGCTGTGCCCTCAGCCTCCAGAAAGAAGCCTGTGCATCATAGTTGCTCAATAAATGCTGAATGAATAAAGAAATGCTGGGTTCTTCTGGGGACCTGAGGACCTGACCTAGGGTCAGGTAAGGCCATGAGCCAGCACAGGGCAGGACAGACATTGAGGGCACCACTGCCCCAGACATCTGGGGTCGGCTCTGAGATGCTTGGGCTTGGCCTTCAGAAGCCCCCACATAGCCAGGGCACAGCAGGCTGAGGCTGCCAGGGCTTTAAGTGTCCAGGGCCTTCCATGTACCCCTGTGGGGCAGATGGGCATCTCCTATACCACTGAGCTGGTTGTGAAGAAAGGGGCTGCACACAGGTGCAGGCTCCAGCCTTCCCCAGTGACAAATGGCTGATAATTCATGTTGGGTCTGCACGTTATTAATCAATTTAAAGTTGAATGCGCAGCCAGAAGCGATTCCAGGAAAAAAAATGTTCAGCCCTGCATCCTCCTCATTCTTACTCATCAATCACCAATTTTGCAAGCAGCTTATTAAAATGTAGAGAAAAGCGTGGCTGGAGAAATAAAAGGCCGTTAAAGGCCCAGAGATGCTTTATCAGGCATTCACAGCATGAATGTGGGAGTCGGGAGGCAGGGGCCGGCAGCTGCGGAGCTGGGGGGGCCTGGCCCCAGTTCACAGATGGAAAGACTGAGGCTCGAGCTGGGAGGCCAGGTGAAATCCAGAAAGTTGATGCCAGCACAGGAGCACGGCCAGGATCTGGAAGCCTTGGGCACAGGGCCTGGAGGGCTTATGGTGGACAGCCAGGCGGAGTGTAGCTGCCAAGCTGGAGACGCAGTGATTGGAGGGGAGCAGAGCCATGTCTGGAAGCAGGGAGGGGAAAGGCATTGTTCTGGAGTCAGACAGATCGGATTTGAATCCCAGCTCTTCTTCTGATCATGTGGGAGGCAAGGTGCCTTCCCTCTCTGAGCCTTGCTGTCTTCCTCTGTGAACCAGGGGTGATGGCTTCCCTCTGGAAGGTTTGCAGAGGTGAAGAAATGCCTTGTAAAGAAAGGCCTAGGAGAGGGCCTTAGGCACACAGCAGGTGCTCATTAAATGATAGTTGTCTGTGGAAGGCCCCACACTGGTGGGAGGTCAGCCCAGGCAGCTTCTGTGCCTCCTTCAAGCATGACAGTGGTATTCTGGGTATGGAGCCTATGGCTGGGACAGTGCTGCCCTTTGCCAGCATGGTCTTTGGAAGCACCGGGAGATTGCCATGGCTTTGCTTGCATTCCTTCCTCAATGGGTGTGTTTCCTTCACATATACCCCAGGCCCCAGTGAACTCATATACATCCTTCAGAACTCACCTCACGACACCTCCTCTGTGGTATCTTCCCAATGGGAAGTCAGCTTCTTGCCCTCTATGCCCCTCAAATACTTGATTCTTGCTAGACTACGAATCCCTCCTGGGAAGGGTGCGTGCCCTACGCAGCCCAGTATATGGTGACACAGTAAATTTTGTTGAGTGAATAAGCGAATAGATGGTTCTCACAACACTGACCATGCCCCGAGATCACTTAGAAGCCTGTCCCCACTTGCCTCACCTTCAAGACTGTGAGCTCCCCAAGAGTTCCAACCAGGTGTGGAGGTCTTACCTGTGCCTCTCACTGCCCAGGTCAAGTCTTGGTACACGTGAGGTGCTCCATACATGTCTGAATGAATGAGAAGAAAAAGAGGGGATAGGAAAGCTGGGTCCACACTTGGGACCTATGAAGAACCAGGGAGGGCAGTGAGTATTTTCACCCATGGGGTCCTTTCTCTGCCTCATAGCAGCCCAGATCACAGATGCGGATACTGAGGCAGGGGGAACCAAGGATGTGCAGGAGCCAGGATTGAAACCACAGAGCTGGGACGACTCAGAGGGTTCTTCCCACCCCACCAAGATGCCTTCCAAATGAGGGAATGCAGGCATGTGTGAATAAATCAGTGAATGCATGAGATCTCCCGTGAATCTTGCCACCCCTCCCTCAGCCTCATCCTTCCCAGGCCTTTCTCCTCTGCAGCTGGCTCAGCGCCTTTGCATGGGGCTGTGGAATGAAAGCTGCCCCGCCCGCTCCCTGCCAATCAGCCTCCATTGTCCTGCCGCATCTGGAGCCCTCTCCAAATTGCCTGTCCCGACAGGCATGCTCAGCATCCTCCGAGGAAGGACGTCCCCACCTCTTTCACAAGCACTGGTTCCTAAAAGGCTGGTGATTGCGTCCTCAGCGTCCCCACTGAGCTACCCAGTGCCATGGAGTGGCGGAAAAGGCCCCAGATGGCTGGGGAAGGAGTGGGGAGTGGCAATGATTATCACTGAGCAGGAAGCAGCTCGGCCTCTGCGGAGGCACTGGGTGTGCATTAAGTAGGAAACACATGTCTAAAATGTCCTTAGCTCTGTCCGTCAGCCCCCCGTGCTGCTGTTTCCACCAAGCCAGTGCTACCCTAAAGGAGCCCACACCAGCGTCACCAGGTCGTTAAATCCCAGATGGCTGGACCCCACCTCAGCGTTTCTGATTGGGAGGTCTGGGTGGACCTGAGAATGTGCATTTTTCACAGGTTCCTTAGAGATGGCCCTGGAAGTGGGGGTAGGTGACTGACCACACCTTTCCAATTCCCCGGGGCCTTCAGGAATGACAGGGACCATGCCAGGCTCACCTGTGGGAAAGGCAGTATACACCATGGACCAGACTACACATCACAGCCTGGCATCCACCCACAGGCAGAGATGGAGGCAGCTTCTTGTGCTGGTTGACTTCTGGAGCATTGTTATTAAACTGCAGTAAACCAGGAGCAAGGTGGAGAGGAGGAGGGCTCTTGGTAAGACAGCGTTTGCTCAAGTGTGGCCCCAACGAACGGTCTTGATTGCCACCGTACAAAACCACAGCCACAGCCACAGCTCAGGAGCACTTGCCAGGCTCCTCTCTGAGTGTGTGGGCTGCAGCCGGTGCGGTCTGTGTCCACGGTCCATTGAAATGCATCCCTTGCCTGGGGAAGTAACAATTGAACTCAACTATTATTCTTCCCTGAATTCCCAGCGGAGGCCCAGAAGGGCCAGGTGTTCTTGGCAGGGCACAGAGTGCTCAGTGGGAGAAGGCCCCGGAGCTTGTGGCTGCTGGAGCCTATGGTCCTGAGTTCAAGCCCTCTGTCCACCAGTTTGGCCAGGGATAGGTCATATCCCTGATTTATCTGTCCTCGGTCTCCACATCTGTATTACGGAGGGAATGGTGGAAGCAGCCCCACAGGCTGATCTGTGAACAGCACTTAGTTCAGGGTCTGGCACCAGGTGGGGTGTCAGGAGGAGAGAGAAGCCGAGTGGACAGAGATCTTCCTGCCAGAAAGCACGTACTCAGATAGGAACAAAATTAAAGGGCTCAGACACCGCCCGCCCCACCCCCAGCTCCCATCACTCCGAATCTTGCCAGGCTCTTTGGTTTGTGCTTTGTGTATGGTTGGGGGAGGGAGTCTAGAGCAGGGATGGGACTTTGAGGTGGCTCTGGGAGAGGGGTGAAAGTGAAATCCTTCTTTTCAAGGTCAGCCCCTGCAAGCTCTTGCCCTCGCCTTCCATCTGCAGTGCCTGATCACTCATCTTCCCATGTTAACTTGCTCATCCTTCAAGGCCTGGTACGCTCCCTACCTCTTCCATGATCTCCCTGCCACAAGTGCCTTTCCATCCCAGAACTCCCACAGCCTGGGGAGGAGGCAGCCCTGCCTCCTAACCTCTGCCCTGAGCTACAGGGACCAGTTAGTTGGAGGAAGCCCCTTGTCTGCCCGCGGAAGGAGGTGGAGGCCAGCTCCTGTGGAGGAAGCTTCCTAATGGTCTCGCCTGGGGCCCGGTGCAAGGTGTGTGCAGGCTCCTGGTGAGCTCTGCATCACTGAAAGTGCTGGGGCCCAGATGGCACCACCTGGGATGCTGGAGGGGCACACATCCTGCAGCAGGCGGGGCTGGGATGGAGGCCCCAGGTCTTCCGTCCCTGAGCCTGGCTAGTCTTGTGAGGTATGGGGCCGAGCCTCTGGCTGAGGCACTGTGTCTCCTTTATACGTGAGTTTGTTTATTTGCTCCTAATGTGTCTCCATGTCCTCTCGCCTCCCCAGCTGGAGTTGGTGAAACCACAGAGTGTGCCCTGGGCAGGGGCAGGACCACTGAGATGTGATTTAGTCACTTGTTACCTGGGTTAGGCTAAAATAATCCCAGATACTAAGATGCTGCCAAGAACACACAACACAGAGACAGGACCCTGAGCACCGGGAGCCACGCACACCTGAGTGCTGGGGCCTCTGTGAGACGGTGATATTTAAGCCAAGAGCTAAAGAATAGGAGGAGCCAGCTGTGGGAGGGGAAGGGTGCTCCCAGCAGAGGGAACAGCAAGGGCAAAGGCCTCAGGCTTGAAGAAGTTCACCCTTGGAGATGGAAAGTCAGCCAGCGTGCCTGGAGCAGAGTGAGGAGGGGCTGGCCCTGGGACAGGAGCCCTGCAAGGTGGGTGCAACCTGAATGCTGGTGGAGTGTGTTTTACGCAAGGGGGCCACCATCAGAGGGGTTGATGGAGGAGACACCATTGAGATTGTTCTGGTACGTGAGGGAACAGAAATAATTCGGGTTAGGAGCTAAAATGGGCTCCTCCCATTGTTTAGCTCTTGACTTAAATGTTGCCGTCTCACAGAGGCCCCCTGGAACCCAGGCACACGTGGCTCCAGGTCCTCAGGGTCCTGTCTCTGCGTTGTGTGTTCTTGGCAGCATCTCAGTACCTGGGATTATTTTAGCCTAACCCAGATGGGAGAGGACGTGTGGCCAGAGAATGAGTCCTGGGCAGGCCTGGGAAGGAGCCAGGTCAACAGGGTTCTGGGACATCTGTGGGCACCCGGGCGGGTTTTGCAGGTACCTCTTTGCAGGGCTTTGCACCAGCCAAGCGCTGCCCTCTGCTGGAACATCTGAGCATTACACCCAGCGCCTTTGGGCTGTGCTAACCCCAGAACTTCCTGAGCACTTTATGGAAACGCCCCTGGGATATAGTGTCCTCAGAGCTGGCAGAGGCTCACAGGTCTTCTCCTGCCCGGTAGGTCCCTGCTGGCTTGCTTAGCCCTAGGCACAGGCATCTCACTAGCCCCTTTTGACACAGTCAGTTCTGACCCTGCGCAGTGTAGGGCAGCTCGACCCCAGAAAGAGCCATTCTTGGCTTCCTCCTGGCCTCCGCCCTGCACTGGCCCTCAGGACTGCCTGGGGAGCCTGCGGACACTGACCACCTCCCTCATGACTGCCCTGCTCCAGCGCCTCCAGGCCCTGCTGACCCCGACCTCACCCAAGCTCCCCTCCCAGACCAAAGAGAAGACCTGAGAGGAAGTTCCCACAGAGGATGCAGCTGTCCCAGAAAAACCCTGCAGCCTCCCCAAATGTGCCACATGTGTCCTCTGCCTGCCTGCGTCTTTGTTTTCATGTCAGAGCTTCAGGCACCTCTCAGTTTCCCTGAATGTGGAGGGAGGGTTGACAAGGGCCTGGTCATGGGAACAGCCAGGGTGAACAGAGAGGTCGATGTGGACAAGGCTGCAGCACAGCCATGCCAGGCTTCCTGGTCCTGCAGTAGTCACAAAGGAGGGCCATGCTCAGGGAGGGCGGGGAGACTGGGAGGCCAGGGTAAGAGCTGGGAGAAAAGATAGGTGGGCTTCAGTAGGACCAAGTCCAAGTCAGAGGCCTGGCAACTTTGTCCTGGGTCTCATTGCAGCATCTGTCCTATAAATGAATTCCCTCATTGATTTGGCAAATATTTTTTGAGTAACTGCATGTGCCAGACACGGTCTATGGCTTGAGCCTGTTTCCGTGAATAAAACAGACTCCCCTGGCCTCCTGGAGTCTGCATGCCAATGAGGAAGGAGGACAGCAACCAACAAATGTGCAGAGAGACCGATGCTGCTGCCTTGGGAGAGCAGTGAGGGGTCGCGGCGTGCACCCGAGTGAGTGGTGGCATAGGGAGGGCAGGACAGAGGCGGGCAGGAGCCCTCTCTGAGAGGGTGTCCACTGAGCCAAGACCTGAGTGACGAGAAGTCTTTAACAGCCACTCTGGGGGAAGGCCATAGGAACTGAGCACAGAACGGGTCTTCCGGGGCAGGATTGTGGGCGGTGAGGAAGAGGCTAGGTCAGCCGAATCCAAATTAATCTTCTTCCTGGCTGGTCAGGTGGCTCTGTGCAATCTTCCAGCACCGCTCTTGTGGCCAGGGTTCAAGTTCAGCACAGGGCTCTTGGTTAAGGGAACTGTTGATACCCGGGTTCCACTCTCAGCCCATCTGTGCCTGAGTGTCCTTGGCTGAGGTCCTTCTGGGCTTGAGGATCCAAGTCTAAAATCTCTACTGAGCTCATACCAGTCAGAGGGTGCCAGGTCCTCTTAGTGCGTCTCCTCAGGCCCAGCAGAGCACATGGCAGGAGCCCAGCAAAGTCCCTTTAAGTCAACACCAGGCTGTGGGGAGGGAGAAGGGGTTCTCGGGAGGTAGGGGGGGCTGTGGTGGGCTGTGGAGCCTCTCAGCTCAGCATGTGGCCCACCTCTGCCAGGACCTGACCCTGCACAGGCCTGTCGCCATTCACCGTGCTCATTCCATGAGCATGTCCTGCAGGGGACTTGCAGCCAGCATAGACACAGAGAGGTACAACACAGGATGGGGTATACCTGAGTGCTGGGACTCACGGGGGAGCAGCACCTTGAGCTCAGATTGCAATCATTCATTCATACATTCACTTGTTCATTCGGTCGCTCGTTCCACATTTTATTGAATACCAACGATGTTCCAGGCAGTAGAGTACAGTGAATCGAACAGACAAAATCCTTACTTTCATGAAGCTAACATGTTAATGGTAGAGAGTCAAACCAAAATATAGAATATAGAAATTAAAAATATACAGTGTTTTTTTGGGGAGGCCGTGGTGGGCAGATCACGAGGTGAGGAGAGTGAGACCATCCTGGCTAACATGGTGAAACCCTGTCTCTACTAAAAATACAAAAAATTGGCTGGGTGTGGTGGCGGGCACCTGTAGTCCCAGCTTCTTGGGAGGCTGAGGCAGGAGAATTGCTTGAATGTGGGAGGCAGAAGTTGCAGTGAGCCGAGATCATGCCGCTGCACTCCAGACTGGGTGACAGAGTGAGACTCCGTATGTGTGTGTGTGTGTGTGTGTGTGTGTGTGTGTGTGTGTGTGTAGAACTCAGACTTCCCAGCCTCCAGAACTAAGCAATAAATCTCTATGAATTCTACAATTGTAGCTACCCAGTTTCAGATATTCCGTTACAGCAGCACGAAATAGATGAAGACAGCAAGGGATCCTGGTTTTCCATTTGGGGCAGTGAAAGAAAATCGCCCTTTCAAATGCATTGAATTAAAAATAATTGAAAGAAAAACATGACTGGGATAGTGGTGCAGAGGGTCTTAGCGTATTGCAAAGTCATCACGGCTGCCAAGATCTGGGATTGATTCACAGTCTCCTTCCCTGTGAGGCCGGGTTTACCAACCCATTTTACAGATGAGGAGACTGAGGCTGAGAGAAGTGAAGGGGCTTGCCTGCAGACCACCTGCGCACACTCTGGGGCTCTTTCTGCACCAAGAGGCAACAACACAGTTCTCTGAGTTAGGCTTGCCATTTCTCTTCCTTTTGGTGGATGAATCTGGGAACTCTTTAAAACATCAGGGGAACTTTCCAGATGCAAATATCCCATCCAGCCCGTTAACTAAAGTCTTAACAAATAAACTATAATCGCAAAACCTCTTGTTAGTGTGGATTCAAAAGTAGTTACCCAGTGCAGATTTAGACTGTAGGAAGAACGTTGTCTAGGGTGGGATTTTCACCAAAACCTTCAAAGGCTGAGGCATGTGAAATAATTAGAAGCTACAGGGTGGTACCCACGTTCCTACCGAACCAGCCATGGGTGAATGAGGGAGTGTGGCTTGAGGTCATTCATTCATTTGAATGAATGTATTAGTGCCTACTGCGTGCCAGGTTATTGTAGGCGATGCCACAATAACCGAGACAGGTGGTGACCCTGCCTTGTGGACAGGACATTCTCTTGAGAGAAGATAGATGTTGAGGAAGAAAAATTTAACAAGACGACTTTAAATGCTCTAGAGGAAGTAAACTGGGTGGGGAGACAGAGCCCAGGGGCCACTTCTTCAAGGGTGCTCAGGAAGGCCTCCCTAGCAGGTGATTGCTAAGCTGAGACCTGAAGAGAGAGCTGTGCAGAGAGCTGGGGAAGGGAACAGCAGGTGCAAAGGCCCTGAGGCAGGAATGAGGCTCTCATGGAAGGGAGTGGGTGTGGGTGGCAGAGCTATGGGACAGAAACAGGTTTTCGGTTCTGAGCGCAGTGGGAAGCTGGCGGGATGAGTCTAATTTGCATTTGCCACGATACAACACATTACAGAAATAGACAGTGACTCCAACCAGGGTGAATAAAGCCCCTGACCCTCCCAAGAAAAAGATGCCCCCTGGTTCCAGCCCTGCAGGTGACTCTGTGCCAGTTTCTTCCAGACCCCTCTCCCAGGGCTGAACCAGCATGGAGAATGAGGTAGGCTTCCCAAGGCCAACAGTGCTGTCGTGATGACGGTGACAATCGAACCTCACTGAGCATGTGCTGTGTCACCCCCGCCACAGTGAGCACAAACCGGCATCATCTCCTGTCACCCTCCTCGTGACTGTCTGTTCTGGGTAAGGGCTCTGCCTTTCCCATTTTCCATATAGGAACTAAGACTCAGAGATGGCAGCCCCTTGCCCAGGGTCACACAGCAGGCACGTGGTGATCAGGATCTGACCTGAGGTCTTAGGGCGGTGTCCATGCCTGCTGTGCCCCCAGCCTGCCCACCCCACTCTGCCCCAAAACAGTCCTCATCAGACTGGATGGGGCCACGTCTCCCTGGGCTGAGTGACCAGTGACTTTGGCCCTCCAGCACCAGCCCTGCTGCAGCCAAAGTCACCAGCCAGACTGGGGGTAGAGGAGCTACCTTCCAAATTCCCTCCGTGGGTAAGGAGAGCAGGTGACAGCCACCTGCAGGTGAGAATGTGAGAAGACACCCTGCCTGTGTTCCCTGCAGGAAGGGCCTGGGCAGCCTAGAGAGATCGGCGATACCCACATGCCCCTCAGGCCAGTGACCAATCTCAGAAGTCCAGGACGTGGCCTCGGGCCTCCTGTCTTTCTGTGAAATGGGGTAACAGCATGTGGGCCTGAAGGCTTCGAGGGGGTTCACTTCGGTAACGACTATTCCGTCATAACCACTAGCCTGTAAAACTGGAAAGGGGCTATGAAGGCAGGGCTGTTGTCAACCACGGGCGCTCACTCCGGTGAGGCCCACCTGGCTGCAGCCAGACACCCTGTCTGCCGCAGGCCCTGCCGGCACGGCCGTTGTCACGGAGGCCTAGTTTTCTGGTCCTTAAACACACCATCCTTATGTCAGAATCGCAGGATTGAATGAGATTGAAGGTGACCCTACACATTGCTGGATTCCTCTCTGCCATGAAGCCCCGCCTTCCACGCAGCCCCTCTGCTTGCACGCTTCCCATGGCAAGGATCTCACTCTCTCACCAGGCAGCTCTGAGGAGGGTGCTTGCGCCGACCGGAGCTGAAGTCAGTGTCCTTCTGACATCACCCTTGCTGCTGCTGGGACTGCTCTGGTCAGCTCATTTCTGCACTGGCCAAGTGACACAGAGTAGGTCTCTCTGCATCTCTGAGCATCGGTTTCCTCATCTGTTAAATGGACTCAGTAATAGCTTTCTTCATCTGGCTGTTTGGGGCATCCGAGGAGATGTTATAATAAGCGGGGGTTCAGTAAATGCTAGCACTCTCCCCAGTTCCTCCTCCTCCAAGGGTCCTATCTGTGGCCTCTGGGCCCAACAACCTGTTTTTCTGCCCCCGGACAACCCTACACAAGGACTTGCCCCCCCTACCAAGGCTGTTTCTTGTTGGTGACATCCTCAGGCTCTTTTGCATCCCACCCACCCACTCTGATCATATCCCAGGCTGCCCCATCACTTTCTCAGGGCAGGAACCAGAGCTCAGCTTGGGACCCAGATGGGGTCTAAGCAGAACTGGGAAGACTATCACCTCCCCAGTTCTGGGCGTAGATCTTGGTTACTGCAGCCGATGATCCTGGGAAACCTCTTTGTTCCGGTGACTTCTGGTGAGCTGAGTCAGTTCGGAGCCTGAAGCTGGGCCCATCTCACGTGTCCTCAGTTCTCTCCACCCCAGAGTTCTAGGCTTAGGCACCTGGAATGGCAGGCAGGAAAATGGGACTGGCAGACGCTGCTGACACTGTTTCTACCATCAGACTGCCCAGGGCCGTCATAGCACCGTCATCATCTGACATGCATCTCCCCCACTGGACGGTCAGCTCCACGAGGCAGATTTTTGTATCTGTCTTATTCACTGCTAAGTCCTGGCACCTAAAACAGTACCTGGCACACAGTAGGTGCTCAGTAAATTTTGGATGAATGAATGAACAGGCTTCCCCCTGAGATGCTGCCAGACAGAAAGAGCATCTGGACACAGGCTTTGAGATGAGTATGTCAGTGGGGATATGGGGTGTAGAAGGAGTTTCGGGGGCCCCAGTCTCCACAACAGCTGTGTACTGATGCTCATACCCTGGGCTGGGTGACCCGCCGTGTGCCCCATGCCTCACTTAGCCAGGCCCCAGGTGGTCAGGTGTGGCTGAGCTGGAAAAACCCATAACTCCCACTACAGCTGGGACCAGCTGAGTTCTCTTCAATGGTCTGCCCCCTGCCCCACCCTAGAAACCACCAGAAGAGGAACAGAGACCCTGCAAGAGGCATGAACTCAGCCATGCGCTTGGAGCCCCTGCTATATATGACCTTCTGCCCTCCCCTCAGCCCACCCTGCAAAACCCCTACCTCCCTGGGGAAGGCTAGGGGGTGGGGGAAGCCTCTCTCACTGGAAAACTGTGTACTCCTCCAAGGGCAGGACCCTGGCACGAAGTGGGCACAGAGAGATACTCACTCAACAGTCGCTGAGCTCCGGCGCCACGCCAGGCTCTGCAGAAGGCACAGGGGGGTGGGACAAGGACAAAGCGGAGCGAGGTCCCGTTCTCAGGGCACTTACTCTCTGGCGGGGTGTATGCCAGGCGCTGTCCCAGCTGAGCACAGGACATGTGTCCACTCATTTCTTCACCACAGCTCTTGAAGGAGGCACCGTTTCATGCCTGTTCTCCAGGTGAGCAGCTAGGAAGGTTGCCTAGAGACGCTGCACCCATGGGCCGGGCTTCTGACTGCCGCTCAGGCCCCGGGTCCCCTGCTTTCAGCCAGTCTGGGGTGGCCATGTGTGCAGTGGGAAGTACACACCCAATCAGAGTACCCTCCCAAGTACACTTACCCAAGAAGCCGGGTGTGCTACCCCATTGTACAGAGTAGGAACAGGAGGAGGCCCAGAGAGGCTGAGTCGTTTGCCCAGGGTCACACAGCAAGTGGGTGGCAGAGCCGGAATTTGAACTCTTGTCTTCTTGACTCCACACTTGTTATCTGCTGCCACACTGCCTTTCAGTGAGTGAAGGACCAGTGAGTTTCTGAGGCAGGGACTCAGACCCTGGGAGAACATGGGAACTGCCACCCTCTCTCGGCCCCCATCTGCATTAACGGGAGATAGGGTAGGCACGCGGGTCCTCTCTCTCCTTGAACACTGACCTGAGGGAACTGCGGAAGAAGCTTAACTGGCCTTTGTCAGGGAAAAAGGAGAGTCGGAGGTGGTGAGACTGTGCGTGCCCAGCGGTGTGCAGGGTGACAATAAGCACTCGGCAGCCATTCAGTGTGATTGGCACCTGCACACATTAGATCATCAACTGTCACAGCCAACCGATGCGTCGATCCCTTGTTATCCTCAGTTTTGGAGAGCTGCCCAAGGTCACACGGCTAGTAGGTGACAGAGCTGGGATGCAGCACTCCAGAGACCACGTGCTGAACCCAGCTGCTGCCCTGTACTACGCGGGGCCACTGCTTCCACTCAGCGATAAGGGAGCTGCACCCATGGAGGTGGGCAGTGCACAGCCCGCACCCCTTACCCTTCCCGGTGGCCCTGCTCTCATTCGCCTCTCTACCAACCCCTGCGGTCTTTGGTTGCCTTTATGGAGCACCTGCCATGGGTCACCCACGTTTTTAGCACACTGAGCGCATTCACTCATTTGGTGTTCGCATCAACTCTCTGTGAACGGGAAGACTAGAATAGATTCTTAGGGAGGAAAAGCAGGCTCAGAGAGGAGCAAGGACCCGCCCAAGGTCACTGAGCCAGAGGGTGGTGGAGCCAGACTCAAACCTACATCCGGCTCCCAGCCTGTGCACTGGCCCCTGCAGCATCCCAGCCTCCTCTTCCTTTTAGAATTAGTTCATTGGTGTTTTTAGTCACTTTTAGAGGACTGAAAAATTTTTACAGTAATAGATTTTACTTTTTTATTTATCGTTAAGCCTGTCGTAGAAACTTTCAAAAATAAAGAAAATTGAGGCCAGGCTTGGTGGCATGAGCCTGAAATCCCAGCACTTCGTGAGGCCAAGGTGGGAGGATCCCCTTATGCCAGGAGCTTGAGATCAGCCCGGGCACCAAAGGGAGACCCTATCTCGATAAAAAAATTTTAAAATTAGCCAGATGTAGTGGCATGATCCTGAAGTCCCAGAACTTTGGGAGGATTGCTTGAGCCTAGGAGTGTAAGGCTTCTGTGAGCTATGATTGTGTATACTCCAGCCTGGGCAACAGAGCAAGACCCTGTCTCTGAAACAAAAGTAAATCAATTAAGTTGAAGAAATAAATAAAGTTGACCAGTAATTCTGTCACTCAGAGATGCCAACTCTTATTGGTGGCATGTCTGTGTGTCCTTCCAGACGTTTTTCTAGTTGTGTGTCACGGACACACTGCTAGGTTCATACTGAATGTGCACCGCTATAAGCTGCTTTTAAGTCAGTCATCAAGGTCATTGTCAAACATTGTAAACATCTCTTTTAAAGGCTGCATGATATCCCACTCTATGCAGAAACCTTGCATTTTTAGCCAGCTCCCAATATTGGACATTTACCCTAACGTTTGTCTGAGGTTTTAGCATGTTTATTGTTGTTATGAATAATGCTATGAAGAACATCTCTGAGGATAAAGCTTAGCCCTTATTTTGGATTCTGTTTTGCTAAGAATGTTGTTCTTGTATTAGCTCAGATCCCCGGGGAGGAGGGCAGGGCCTGAGTCACTGTGGCAGGTCAGGACAGATGGCAGGTCCCCTGGAACAGTGGCGGGGCGGGGGCTGGGGAGCACAGCCCAGTTCCCAGGCTGAGGCAGGGAGGGAATGCACTTGCCCGGGGAAGTGGCCATGGGAGGGTAGGCTGGCAGCTGTGGATGAGGATGTCCACTGGGTTTCTTCCCACCCCTGCAGCGGCTTTTGCTGTTCCCTTAAATGTCCGTGTCCTCAGGGCTCTGTCTGACCTCCCCTCTTCACCCCTCACACTGTCTCCTCTCTTTTCCCGCAGGGCTGAGCCTCCAGTCAGACCCTCACAGCCTCCTGGACTATTCCCCAGGGGTCTTCCTCACATCCAGAGGGGGCAGGGGTCATCTCTCCCTCCACCCTACACCTCTGCCTGTGTCCCTGTATAGACAAAGGGTGCCACCACCCACCCAGTGGAGGAGCAGGAACCTGGCCATGCCTTGTCCCCACCCCATCTTTCCTCTCCCACCCACACTTCTCCCCAGAACACCTTTTCTCTGCGTCCACTCTCATGCCTCAGTGCAGGCCTCCTCCTCCTCCCTCCAGAGTCACCATCCCAAGCTCCCCTCTGGTACCCCAGCCTCTAATCTCTCCCCATTAATCTTTGAGGGGAACTATTTAATCACAAACCTCACACGTTCCTCCTCTGCTCAGAAACCTCCTGGGACCCCATTACCCTCATCGTGAAGCTCAAACGCCTGGCAGGTTAAGTCTCATGACTTTCTGCTGCTTTTCACCTCTGAGCCTCTGCGCATGTTGTTCCGTCTGCAAACAATACCTTTCCATGCTCTGTCTGCCCAACAGGCTTCTACCCATCCTGTGACTCTGCTTCAACATCCTGTCCTCCAGGAAACTTCTGTGTTTCCTTGCTGTATCTCTTTTTCTCGGAAACCTTGCCCCTCCTTCCCTCATTTTACATAGTATTAATTGATCTATATTTCCATCGAAACAGTCAATTTCACCATATTATAATTGTGATCATGTTCACTCAGTATTGTAACTATTACAAGGTACTTGCATTAGAACGTTTGGTTCTATGTGACAGTGAGCCCACTTCAAACTGGCTCATGTGAAATGGGGCATATGGGCAGCACGACTTCCAGGTTTCAGGCGTGGCTGGCTTTGGGCTCTGGTGATGAGAACCTGCGGCTTCTCATGCAGGCTCCTCCCCATGGGCGCCCCAGTAAAGCGGGGACTTCTATCTCTCAGGGGTAAGCTCAGGTCCAAGGTGGGATGTTCTGTCTCTCCACGACACTGGCAAACATCTGCGCCTGCCTCTCACAGCCCCATTTGAGTCCCACCCTGGTGCTGGCTCGCCCAGAGTCCCAGAGATTAAAGAGCGGTAACCAGAAGGAGGCGAGCGGCTGGGCAGGAAATGTGCTGGATGTCCACACAGGCTCAAGGCATGCTGTGCCCTCCCTCCAGGCAGGAGATGGGGCCTTGGCTCCTCATTTCCCATTTCTGACCTGGGTCTGACCCAAAGCAAGCATTGGTCACTACTTAACGGATGCAGGACGGGGCAGATAGAGCGTCAGGACTGCTCTGTGGTTTGGAAAGGCTCAGGGCCCCAGGGGTGGGACCCTCGCCCTACACATTCAAAGTGGTATGATTAGAGAGAAGCACTGCTCCCGCGAGGCCCTCACACGGCCCTGGGTGTCCCAACGTGGGAAACCCTGCACTGATGTTGGGGTGCCAGACAGGGTAGGTGCAGAGCAGGGCCGGCCTGTGGAGGCTGGGTCAGCACAGACTTGCATGTTTATTGGTGGGGGAAAGTGACTGTAACATGGGGTGCACAATTGACAATGCTGATAGAAAAGTTCTGCTTTAGTGAACATTATTTTAAATTGAGATAAATACACTAGGCCAATATGAACACAGATACGCCAGGCTTGGAGGAACCCCCTGGGACAGCTGGGAGAAGTAGGCACCAGTCCTGCCTGGCCCAAGCCTCCGGGATCCAGCACCCCACGAATGTCCCTCCTGTGAACTCCCCAGCCACCCAGCGTGGCTCTGAAGCAGCAACAGCAAAGTGAACACCGGCAGAGCACGCAGCTGGACAGGCCCTGGTCTGTCTGCTCCACCTGTGCTCACTCGCGCAGTGCTCACCTGCAGGTGGACACAGATACCCTGCCAATCCCGGCGTCTAGATGAGGGGCTGCGATGGGGTCCCCTTCCAAAGTCCCACAGCTGGTGGCAGCGGAGGCTCCTGGCCTTCACCCCCAGGCTACAGGGCCTACTGAGAGGTGCAGGGTTTGAGGGGAGAAGGGAGAGGTATGGCAGCCTTTGGGTGTGAGAGGGAGCCCATGTCCTGGTGCTCTATCTCTGCACATGGGGACCCAGCATCTCTGGGTTTGTCTGCCAAGCTTCCAGAAGCCCACACACATTTAGTAGTGGCTGCTCCATCCTGTCCTGCCACTGACCACCACGTTTTAGTGATGCTTTCTCTCGCTCATGTTACACCCCACTGCATCTTGCAGGGGCCTCTCAGTCTCCTGAGTGGAGGCTTAGAAGCACAGGGGCTGCTCCAGGTGCCCTCTGCTCATGTTCACTGGATCTCTCCCCAGGGGAGCAGGACTCAAGAGTCCTGCAGCAGCCAAAACATCGAGCAGTGTCTGTCTCCTACGCCCCCTCCCTCCAGCCAGCGCGGCCTAGCGCAATGTGAGCTCCTTTAGGGAGTGTCTGCAGGGCCACAGCTCCCTCACTCATCCCCAGCCCCAGCAGGCTCCATGGGCCAGGACCATACTTGGCACACTCAGCAGCAAACCTGGCAAGGCGGCAAGTGGGGCCCAATGCCAGCCCTCGTGGCTTTCCGATCTCCATCAGCCGGGATGCAAAAATAGCATCAAAAAGCAGTGGATATGCTCCATTTCAGGAGCGTATCAGGGACTGCTGCTCAGCTGTTATGAGGCCAGGGTCTGATCTTCTCCCCCAAGACAGGGGACAGGGCACCTTATTGATATTTGGTTTGCTGCAGAGGGAGGTGTTTGCCAAGCTTCCAGAAGCCCACACACATTTCCAGAGATAATTGCTTCCGGCTGCTTACTTCCTCTGTCAGCCACCTGCACATGAGGGGTGGGGCTGGGCAGAGATGTTAGGAGGGCCCTGCACAAGCCTGCCATCAAGGTCCCCCCAGCGCCAGAGCCCGAGCCCATGTCTATGATTAGAAAACCCTGTGATTTGGAAACTCAGCATGGAAGAGTCTGTGGTTTAGAGAGTCCGTGATTCAGTCTTCCAGACATAACGCCGATTGGGGAAAAAGTTGCAGAAAAAGATATGCAATGTGATCCTACTTATGTAAAGTTTAAAAACGTGCACAACTGTTTATATGGTTTGTGGACACCTCACTGTGCAGGAGATTCACTACAAGGTGAATTCACCATGGGGATGAGAGCAGGGCAGGGCTGGCAAGGGGATGTAACGGAGGCAGTGACCCTGGGCTTCCATCACACTCGCCATGTTCTGTTTCTTGTAGTGGGTCGGGGGTATATTAGAGTTCACAATATTCACCTTTATGCCTTTTGGCATATTTTAAATCTTTTATTAAAAATTTCATAATATGCTAGGTTTGGTGGTGCATGCCTGTAGTCCCAGGCTAAGGCAGGAAGATCGCTGAGCCATGGGTGCTCCTGTGAAAGCCACTGCACTCCAGCCTGGACAGCATAACAAGACCTCATTTTTTAAAAAAGAAAATAAATTGGTTAAGTGATGCCATTTTTAAGGGTCTATGTAATACTTCATATTTCCTATAGGCATATATATATGTAGATAAATGCATAGAAAAAGTTCTGAAAAGATCCACTCCAAACAGATGACAGCACTCACCTCTGCAGAGATGGAAAAGGGAAATAAGACTTAGTGGGGTGGAAGGTAAAGGGGGTGTCATTTTTTTTTAAGGAGAATAAATTTTCTTATCATTTGTGCAGTTAGGACTTCATTTCTTTAAAATGTAAAGTTTCAGCTAAAAGAAAATAAAGTCCCCAGACTTGAAGGCTGTGTGGTTCTGAGGTTTGAAAAGTCAGAGTGTTGATGGCTTTGCAGTTCCCCAGTTGGAACAGAGCAGCGGGGGTGGGGGGGATTCCCTTCTGCCCTGCTGTGGATGAAGACCCTGAATCCCTGGGATTCAGGGCTCCCTGCCTTGAAGAGCTCTGTGACTGTCAGATCTGTGGACTGCACACTGCAACCTTCTCCGTCCTCCCTTTTCCCAATGCTGTTGTGCTCCTCCCACCTTGGGGACAGATGGCCGCAGGTTGCAGGAGTGAGCCGATCTGCAGGAATGTTCCGCCAGCCTGCAGGGTGGAATTTTCCAGTTGAGGGAGGGGAGATGGGTGTGAGCAGCTGCTTTCACCTTCTGATCCAGGTGGTTTCCTGCAATCCACAATGATGAGGCAGGAGCAGGGGTGAACTTGGGCACTTACAGAAACCCCAAAGGACGGAAACACTGTCTGAATGCTAGGTTCCCACTGTGCACTAGTCCCCAGCCCGCGGAGGTGAGTGAGGGGGTGGGTGATTCTGTGATACAACCTGGGTCACAGGGCAGCAACCCCAAGGCTGGCTGCCCCCGCTTCCCACTCCAGACATCTGGTTATAGCTGAAAAAGTAAGGAAAGTGGACAACTTCATCCAAAGTCCTGTTTCGCCACTTTCTCTGTGATCAGGACCCTCTCACGACCACAGTCTTCACATCTGGGAGGTGGAGCTGACAAATCTGCCCTGAAATTGGATGGCGAGGGCTTGGGGTCGTGAGGTAGGTGAAGCCCAACCTGCACAGGTGGGCACGCCCCTTTGCTGAGTCTCTCTGACCTCTTGCTGCCTGAAGGGATGAACCTATGGGTTCCAGAGTCAGAGATCAGAGTTTGAATCCCATCTCCATGCTTTTTGGAGCCTCCTTTTTGCCTGGTTCTGTGCCAGATACTGAATGTCAGAAGTCAGAACAGCACAGGTGGGTTGTAGGCACTGCCCAAGTGCCCTGTGAACGATGTTTTGTAAAAGCCTACAATCTTGGCCTTTGTATCTGAATGCCAGGGTCCTTGCCATTTCCCCTACTTTGAAATAACAGCATAACATGGAAGGAAAAGGAGTGTACATTTATAAGAGGAAGTGCTGAAGAAGCAACGGATGCGCAGATGCATGTCTTGGGCCTCCCAGGGAGCAAAAGAGGAAGCCCAGGAAAGGGATGTGGGGTGCTCCACACTCAAGGCATCAAGTTCGCCACTCTGAGCCTGTTTCCTCCTCTGGAAGATGGAAGTGAGAAGAATCACCACTTGACAAGGCAGCTGAGAGGGGCATTGCTCTAGCCCAAGGAAGGCTGTGGGCTCTGCTGCTGCCTTGATGGGAGACCCCCATATATGGTGCAGCCCATCTAAGCAAGAGTGGAATTATGTTCACTTCATAGGGCACTTCTGTGAATTCACTGAGACTGTGAAACAATCTGACCTGATACAAAGTGAGCCCTCCTGATGCGGTGGCTGCATTTTGATGTTGTTATTAAAATCTTTTGAAACTCCAGTGAGGAGAGGAGTGGGGCGGGCTCTGCAGCATGTTAACCCACAGAAATGTGAATTGCTCACATGCCTCAGGGAGGGAGGTCTGTGCTGCAGGAAGACTGGTCATGCATACGGATTCACCGGGAGAGGGCAGATCGGGAAGTATTATGCAGTTCTGATCGATGCCTTCACTTCAGCCACCTGAGGCCACAGCTCCAATCCCTGCTTCCTACCAGGACACTGAGCCGGAAGAGTGGGGTCCTAGTCCCACCTCTGCCACTCTTTGCTGTGCAACTTTAGACAAATCACTCACCCCCCAGGGTTCATTTCCTCCACTGTAAAGGATGGAACTCAAGGATGCAGCATCACTCCTTCTAAATTCAGTGCATGTGAGTCTGGAGAGAATGGAAAGAGGAAGGAAAATGGCCCTGCAGGCTGCCAGCCATGGCCAGCCCATTCCCAGTCTCATCCACTCTCTCTCTCTTTTGTTCCTCCCAGTGAGGCAGTTTTCAAGCAAGCAAGAGCCAAGACTCTGGAGCGAGACCGCCCTGGCTACACTGCCTGCCAGCTGTATGGCTTGGGCCAATGGCTGAATCTCTGAGTTTAGTGACCTCAGTGAAGTAGGATGATAATATTAGGCCTCATTGGGGTTGTCTTGAGGATTACCGTGCACGGAAGAATATTATCTAAATGCCTCTGAGGTAGGTCTGGGATTCCTGGTTTACAGATGAGGAAGCAGAGAGGATCAGATGAACATCAGATAGGAAGAGAGAGATCTGTGTGGTAAAGGTGGGTGTGGGAGCAGAGGATGGATGTGCGCTTCTCCTCCACCTCCCTGTCCCACCACTGCACCACACTGGCCTCCTGGGGTCACTCAGATACACCAGGCTGCCTTCTGCCTCAGCGAGCTTCCTTGACTGCCTTGACGCCAGCTCTTCCCCTGCTTCTTGTGTCATTCAGGTCTCAGCCACACGTGCCTCACAGAGGGCCTTCCCCGAACACCCGAACACCCCGTCTGAGGGCAGAAGCCTCCTTCCCGCCTCCCTCGGGCTCCCTGCCTCCCCTCCTCCTGCTCTCTTTTCATCCTGATCCTTTTCACCGCGCGCAATCATATATCTGCACACTTCCTGTCTCCCCCTTAGACTGTAAACATCATGAGGGCAGATACACGCCCAGCACATGGAAGGTGCTCGGGAGATGAACAGGCACCACGGTAGACCAGAAATTCTCCCTAGCCCTGTGCAGTCCCCTTTGGGACAGGACTGGCACAAATGAGGACTGCCCTGCCATCCGTGGTGCAGCTACTGGCGCCCTCCTGGAACCCTGTGGCATAGCTGTTATGATCCCTTTCAGAGTAGCATAATCAAGACTCCCAAGAGAGACGCGGCTTGCCAAGGTCTCATCGCTCTTCAGTGGCAGAGCCAGCCTTGGAGTCGGCCGGCCTCACTCCAGGGCCAGAGCCCCGAGAGCTCCGTAGCTCGCGTGTCTCAGGGCCGAAGGCAGAGAAGCCGCCTTGGAAAGCAGTGTCATCATAGGCTCCAAGCGGCGGCGCGTGCATTTTAGCAACAGACTTCCAGGTTTCCAGCGCGGGCCAGGAGGGGGCCGACATCCCATGCCCCGCAGGGTGTGTGACTTTGCAGTGAGGGCGCCGCTGGGCGGCCGCGCCTGATGCTGCTGTTGCCATGGCGACCAGCGCCTCGGCGATTGGTCCGGCGCGGCCGCACTACGTTGCTCCTTGGGCGCGGGGGGCGGGGCGGGAGGCTCTGGTGCGCCCGCCCCTCCTCCGGATGCTGCGAGAGCAAACGGGTGGGGGCAGCCTCCTCTTGGCCCTCGCTCCCCATCCCCGCGCCCCGCACCCCGGAGGTACGGTAGGGAAAAACCCCAAGGTGGGCGCAGGTAGTAGCGAGGTGGACGCCCCCGCCCAGCCTGGGGACCATGGTTACTCGACATCCTCGCTCGCTCCTGGGCACGGTGTAAGCGCGCGCTACGTGCCAGGGCCTTCCACAGCCCGCTGCTGGCGCCGCCCCCGCCCCCTGCTCCCGCTCCAGCCTTCCTGAAGGAGCCCGCCACCCCCGGGAATGTGACTCGCCCCGCGATTTAATTTTATTCCCCTCCACTTCTTGCCTGAGCCTCCTGCTCCTCCTGCAAACACGTTGAGCTTCCCTGCTGGAGCGGGAGCCAGAGCAGGAAAGAACGGATTCACACAGGATGGCTTGCAGAAGACGCTATTTGTGAGTATATGTGGCAGGTTTCTGCCTGAAGCCAGAGGCCAGAGGGGCCCGGCTGAGCTGGGAGCTGGAATGAGGGGCTTCGTGCGGGGGAGGGGCAGATGGAGGTGCAGGTGACTTGCAGAGGGAGCTGACCACCTGGCAGGGATGCCAGCGTTCGGCCCCTGCAGCGGAGGTGTTTGTTGGTGATGACGACGAGAAAAAGGCTATTAGTCAGCAGGTCTTCAGCAGGCTGTGAAATTCCCAACTCTGAGAGCAGGTATCCCCCCTCCCAGATCCACATTCAGGGTGTCCAGACCGGCTGCTACTGTTTTGGCTTTGGTTTAGCCTGGAGCCTGTCTGTTTGGGAAAAGCCTCTCTGCCCTGCACGCCTGTGGCCAGCCCTTCAGCCATGCCTGATAGAAGGTCACAGGCAGACTGAGGCAGTGGGCAGGATGCCACATCCTCCAAGGGCAGGTGAAGGTCCAGCCCACCGTCCCTAGCACGGTGGCATCAGTGTCCAGCTGTGCGCCCAGGTGTTCTGTGGGCTGGCAGCAGAGTGTCTGTGTGCTGGGCCTCACGCCAGCAGCAGAGGCTGTGAAAGTCTGCACGGGGCGGTGACATCACAGGCCCGGGTATTTATGGAAACCAAAGCCTGTGCTTCGTTAAGCCAGGCTTCCCAGGGGACAGTGGGGTTCGAATGCCAGCTTCCCTCGCAGCTCTCTAGGGCTCTGTACTGTGCTATTCTAGGAGGAGCAACTTTTGTCCTCCTCTGGGACCCTAGGCTGCAGGGGTTGAGGCCCAGCCTCAAGTCTCCACCTGCCCTAGTCTACTTGCCCAGGGCCCATTCATTTGCAGCTGTGCAGTGCCCTCAGACCTTAGGAGGTTAGAGAACGGGGCTGAGTCCTCTTGAGCTAGGCTCAGTTGCAAAGCCCGGAAAAGGAGGCCTGGAGCAATATACGGGGAGCCTTCTGAGGGCTACCCCAAGGCCTCCCTACTTGATAGAGGCCCCTTACCATGGCAAAGGCCTGTGGAGCCCCTGATAGAGTGACAGCTCCCCCTCGCCTCCACTGAAGGAAAGTAAACACACCTCTGCCTCTGCTGCGTCAGTGGCCCCAGGCGGGAGCCCGCAGGAGACGGTGGTGGCCTCCGGTTCGCTGCGATGCTCACTTGCTTTTCTAGTGGAGAAGCTCACAGGTTGGGTTGTCGATGTGAGCAGAACACACCAAAGTTCTCACTCCCTGTGGCAAGGCCCTGGCTATATTTTTGGAAACAAATAGTAAATCCTTTCCCAGCGTGGAACTTCCACCACAGTGGCTGGGAACAGGTCCTCCTGAGACAGCTGTCTCCTCCCTGCCACACCTTCGCCTGGGCCCAGGAGCCTGATGCTAGAGAAATTCTAAACTCTCAGGGGCTGTTATACTCTCAGGGAGGCGAGATGTCATGAGGATGAAACGTGACAATTCATAATGAGATGACTTGGCCCAGTGCCTGCTTGCCTCCAGTGCTCAAAAGTGTCATTCTCACAAAGGCCTTGTCCAGGCAGGCACTAAGACCCCCATTTTAGAGAGGGGGAAACTGAGGTTCAGCGTAGTTCTACTGGAACCCTGGAGTGTACTAGCCTGTGGTGGGGGTTGTAGCCCAGGCTCTATACTGGAATTACTTGAGGAGCAGTAAAAAGAATAAAAACAAACTGTGTGAGTCCCACCCCCAGACATTCTGGTTTCTAGGTCTGGGGGAGGGCTCAAGCCTCAGGATGTTTTTCATTTTCCAGATGATTTTGATGTTCTGGTGTGGTTGATGTTCCCGGGATGCAGCTATTCACTGTAGCTGTGTTGCCCAAGCCTAACCGATTGCAGTTTTGCAGGGACCATGTTACTATATGGATTTCAATGTTCTTCCCTGGAGAGTCTGCTTGAATCACTTGGGGGCCCAGCCACCTGCATTTGAACACCTGGCCCTGGTGGGTTTGATGGCCCTGCTGGGTTTGATGGCCCTGGTGGGTTTGCTGATTATTGGACTAAGCCCATCTTGCCTTCCTGCCTGAGAGAGGGGCTGGCCCGTAGGGGCTCAGTGCTCACGGCTTCCCTTTCCTGTGGGTCTTTCCACTCTTCTCCAGCTCTCAGGCTCCCACAGTCTGGGCACTGTGGCTTCCAGGCCATCCCCCCTCTGCCACCAAACCTACTGGCAGTGGAAGTAACAAAGAGACTTGGAGGGCGTGGCTCTGTTTGTACGGAAGGATTTCGCAACCAGGAGCAGGTCTTGCCTGAGGTCATCTGCAGCACTTGATAAGCCTGTGTTTCCCCACCATTAGTCCCCAGAACCCAGGACAGGCCCACTCCCAGGCCCAGGCTCTCCCAGCACCTGCTGCTGCTCAGACCTTATTGTCACCTCGCCTTTCAGTATGGGAAGGAGATGGGGCATTGAGCATCTCTAGATGTATCACTTTCCGGACAGCGGCACTGTAGCTGCTATCAGAGCTGCCCAATTTGATTGCAAAGCGTTCTCATGCTTCGTTGCCTCATTAGGTCTCACCAACTACTACAAAATGTGATACTATTGATCCCATTTTACAGAGGAGGAAACCAAGGCTCAGAGAGGGGAAGGATCTTGACTTGGGTCACACAGCTGTTTCTTGCTGTACATTTGGCAGTGGTGTCCCATCCCCAACGTGCCACAGGTCAGATCTGGACAGACTTGTTGCAGTGGCCCTGTGCATGGCATGGCCAGGCTATCCTCAGCCCAGAGGAGCCCCTCCAGCAAGCCCTCCCCACCCCACCGTCCCTGCTCCCTATGCTCCATTTTCGTTCCTTCCACTCTCTGAGCCCCTGGTGTGCACCCAACAGAGCTTTATGGAATTGAAACTCTGGCCCATTAAGGGCTCAGTCCATCATGAAGATGGCACACTGGACGGGAGGAAGGATGACAACAAAAGCAGGAGAAGGTTTCTTAACCCAATGGGGGAACATCAGGAGGCTTCCAAGAATCAGATCCTGAATCAAACTTGCTAACACTCAAGGTCATTGCTATACTGGCAGCTTCATAAATGGTGTCCGAATGAAGGTTGGCCCCCACTTCTGTAACTATAGCGTCCTTTTCATCATCTCTGCATGGGGACCCTCTGTCCTCGTGGGCACGTCACATCCTGTAACTTGAACACAGGAAGTGAGGCTGGGAGGAGTGTGTGGTGTGTGAGGTGCGGGCTGCTTGGCAAGGTCGGAGTGGGGCACTCTCCCACCCATGCCTGCTCATTCATTCATTCACTGCCTGGAACTGTCCCAGCCCCTCTCTTTCTTCTCTTTGGGGGACATGGTGACCAGCCAGCCCCTGCAAGAGGCAGTGGTCTCCCTCCCATAGGAAGCCCTGGCCTGTGGCTTGCAGTGCGGCCTCCACGAAGGAAGCCCACCCCTGGTGGGTCTCCCCCAGACAGGAGAAGGGACACTGGTGGGACTGGGCCTGGAATATTCCACACACACACCTCCAGAAAACCTGTGCATTGAGGCTTCACCGTTGTCACCAGGGCTGGCTCAGTTCTGCAGGCACAGTTATCAGCATCTGCTGGACGGTGGGCCTGGGCTGGATGCCAAGGAACCGCAGCCCCAGCCCACAGAGGAGATGCAGGTGGGGAACCTGAGGCCCAGTCTTCACTCTCAAGCACATGTGATGACCAGTAGCCCTTCCTGCCATGCAGATGCAGTGATCACTGTTAAAAATGGTCATTATGAATGACCCACACAGCACTGGGCTATTTTCCAAGAATGCTGTAGCATCTATCTGCCCTTTACAGCCCCAGGAGGCAATTGGGCAGGTCCTGGTTATGACTCTGAAAGGCTGAGATATGCAGCCAAGGTCACACAGCCAGGCCTGGGCCTCCACTTCCCTGCGTTCAGCTAATGTTCATAGAGCACCTGCTGTATGCCCAGCTCAGTGCTGGGAACCACTGAGAGGGCGCCACTCTCAGGGGATACTGCAGGGAGAAGCACACAGAGAAATGAAGATGGTAGAGTGCTCAATGCAAATGGATCCAGTGAACTGCGTGGCTACTCAGGAAGTAAGGAGGGCTTCCTGGAGGAGGTGACCTTTGAAAAGAAATCTAAATGATTAGGAAGAACTATTCAGGAGGAGTGTGGGGGCCCCAGGTGCAGGGGACAGCAAGTGCAAGGTCCGGTGAGAGCATGCTTGGCAGGATTGGGCCACAGAGGGAGGATGGTGTGGCTGGAGCAGACTGGGCCAGGAAGAGAGGTAAAGGGGCTGGGATTGCTTATGGAGGCCCTAGAGTAAAGAGACTCATTATCATTCTGGAGGCTAAAGCTATGAAGAAGAGACTGGGGGTTAAGGAGGCTGGGGGACTGCATTGGGGCCTCCCAGCCATGAGGAGGTGTCATGAGCCTGGGGCCTGAAAACTCAGAGGCCTGGCCACTGCCTCTGCCCCTTTGCAAGGTCAGGGCCCAGGTCTACTCCCCGTTATATACCCAAAGCTGTCACGGGCCTGGCACAACGTTGGGACTTAGAGACCCTGTCTGGGGTGAATTTTAGAGACCGAGAGGAGCAGACTTTTCTGGTAGCTGCTGGACAGGCAGGGCAACAGGGAGCATCTGCTTAGGCAAGCACCCACCTCTCATCCACCCACCTGCTGCTGTCCTCCACCGGACGGTCCATGAAGCACAGGCCTGGCATCCAGGCCTTCCTTGCGCCTCAGAGGAAGGGCAAGGCCTGCACTGGTGCCAGCCCCGGGGCAGGACCCTGCTGGGCCTTGGTCAGCCTGTGGTCAGCATCTTTTTCCAAATGCCCAAGCACAGGCACTGGGCCTGACCTCCTGCTCTGTAGCAGGACTGATACTCCCCTTCCGGGGTTACCTGCAGGTCAGCGGGCAGGCCAGGTCCCAAGCTCAGCAAGTGTCGAGCCATCCTTGTCCCTCCCTGGTGGCCTTTGCTGAAGCCCCGCAAGGTCCCTGTGCCCCTAAAGGACTTGGCAGCGTCTCCTCAGGGCCCTGGCCTGCCTCCTTGCGCCGATTCACTCACTTGGTCTCTAAGAATAACAACAAAAGGGCCTTATCTTGTTGAATCCCACAACGCTGACAGGGTGGTTGTATGTCATCCTATTTTCCAGGGAAGGGCCTTGCTCAGGGTCACAGCCAGTGAGTCTGCCTGACTCCAGACCCCGCTCCTCCCCGGCCAGGTCTGTGTGCCCTTGTGGGTGGGGCCAGTGGGCACCCAGTGCACAGAGATGGGATGAGGAAGGTGAGAAGGGCCGTCAGGGGGTTCAGGTGTTGGGGGGCCTGGCGCCTTACCCCAATCAGGTTCCAGATCTCCCGGCCTCGAGGCTCTGTCCCTCCCCACCCCTTCCCCGGCTGCCATCACTGTGTGGAATGTTGGCCACTGCCCCTGCCGCACGGCTGCCCCCAGCCTGCTTGTCCCATGTGCCGAGAGTACTTGTCCCACAGTAGCTGGGAGCCCAGCACCCAGTGCCTGTGGACCAGACCAATTTTGTCACCACCAGTGGGGGCTTAGAAGCCATTGCTCCTGGGTGCTGAATAAGCTGCTCCCAGGCTCACCTTAGCGCCTACTGCTTTCCCCCAAAAACCTACTGATGACACAGCCCCGTCTGCCCTTCCCGCTCCTTCCCGCTCCTTCCAGCCTTTTGGATGGCTGTTTTCTCACTTCTCACTCTTACCCCAGGAGGCACCCTGCAGGCAGAGTGGATGAAAATACCCTGCCCCTTGGTCTCTGAGGCCCTGGCCCACCTGGGGCCTTACACAGCAGGACAGGGAGGCTCCATTCTAGCTCTGTCCCTGCCTCACTGTGTGACCCTGGGCAGGCTGTTTGCCCTCTGTGGGCCTGTGACATCATCTGGAAGGTTCCTGGTTATGCTGCGACACACAGCGGGCTGGGAGTGGGAGGAGCAATGTCTGCCAGGCACAGCAGCTCCAGGCATCCTGGCTCGTTCCCATGGCCCCATCCTGCCGATCACTCACCCGTTCATTCACTCAGCCCACTGTGGTCACTGGACACCTAGTCCACATCCTGACACACGCCAGGCCTGTCAGCTATGCCTGTAAATGGGCCAGGCCAGCCCTGCCTGCAGGGAGCTGACCGTCCAGAGAGGGACAGTAAATAAGACGTTGGTGGCACCCGCCAGAGCGGCTCCTGGATAGAGCTGGGAAGAGAACAGGGTGGGGCAGTGGGTACCCCTTCCTAGACATGCCCCTCTCTTCTTAGCTGCTCTAGGGTGAGGCCCTCTCTCCCACCCCTCCTGGCCTCCCCCAATCCCACAGCACTCCACCGCCTGCCCAGCCCTGCCTAGAGGGCTCACCCTGCCACACTCTTGCCCATGCTGGCTCCTCTGCCAGGAGTGCCCTTCCTCCCCTTCGCCTCAGACCTCGCAGTCCAACCTGTGCCTCTTTCCTGACTCCCCCAGGCAAATCAGTCCCCTCCTGGAGCTCTCGCGTGGCAAGTCCTCCCTGCGACAGACCCCATGCCGGCCCCTCTGTTGTCACCAGCTGCCTGGAAGTCCCGCCATTGCTTTCTGGCATCCCTGCAGGGCCTGGCCTGACAAGGCACAAATCACCATTTTTAAAATTGTGGTAAGATAGACAGAAAACTTCCTTTTTAAAGCGGAGCATTGTTCCATTGTGCAGATCGACCACATTTTAGCCCTTTTTAATTATACACTTCAGCGGCCGTAAGTATGTTCCCGGTGTAGTGCAGCCAACACAACATCCGTCTCCAGAACTTCTTCACCTTCCCAAACAGGGCTCTCCGCTTTGTAAGCGCAGACTCCCATCTGGCATCCCCAGCCCCTGGTGCCCACCATTCTACCGTGCTCACCATTGAACTGAGTAGAGTAGAATGTGACACAGGCACATACAAATCCCACCGTTGACTGTGGTGGTACTTGTATGTGCCTGTATGTGTGTGCATGCGTGTGTTTAGCTCTATGCAGGCTTATCACGTGTGTAAGCTCCAAAGTACGCATTCTATTCTCCTGTGAATGTGACTGCCCTGGGGACGTCATGTGAGTGGAATGGGACAGCATTTGTCCTTTCCTGGCTGGCCTACTTCACTGAGCATCATGTCCTCCAGGTTCATCCGTGCTGCAGCAGGGGTCAGAACTTCCTCCTTTTTAAAGCAGAACACTATTCCATTGTGCAGATCGACCACATTTTGTTCGTCCATTCACCCTGTTTCCGCCTTTTTGGCTATTGTGAATAGTGCTGCTGTGAACACGGGTGTGCAAATACCTCTCCAAATCCCTGGTTCCGTTTCTCTTGGGTGTATACTCAGAAGTGGGATTGCTGGGTCAGATGGTGATTGGGTGTTGAGCTTTTTGAGGAGCCGCTCTCCTGTTGTCCGCAGCAGCTGCACGGCTTTACCTCCCTCCAGCAGTGCACAGGGGTCCCGGTTTCTCCACATCTTCACCATCACTTGTAATTTTCTGTTTGTCTTGAGTAATAGCCATCCTAATGGTGTAAAGTGGTATCTTGTGTTAAATGTCCCTTTCTTGAATAAGAGTGTGAGTGATGAGGTTTAGCTTACAAAAGGGATGCGTATGTCTTTGTTGTTTTTTTAAATGTATTCACATACCGGAGAGATTATTCACCCACATGGTACAAAAAAAGGCTGCACAGTTTCTATTTGGTTCCCTCGCTTCTTGCTCTTCTGCCTAGAGGCCACGGCTGTGTCCAGTTCCTTTGGGTCCTTGGTGAATTTCTATGCATGTATATGAGTGTTTCATCACTGAAGTGGGCCCTCAGCAAGCTGGTAACACAAAGCAGTTTAGTTTTCCCATCCCTGCTTTGTGGTTCTGGATTTGAGCCAGTGAAATGCTCAACTTGGGGGACGTGTGACCAGCTGGCCCCTGCAGGAGGCAGTGGTCTCCCTCCAAGGGAAGCCCTGGCCCGCTGCTTGCAGTGGGGCCTCCATGAAGGAAGCCGTGCCCTGTGTGTCTCCCCCAGGAAGGAGAAGGGAGGCTGGTGGGACCGGGCCTGAACGTTCCAAGATGAACCCCTGCCCCCACCACACACTTCCAGGAAGCCTATGCGTTGAGCCTCATCATTGTCACCTTGGTTGGCTCTCCGTCCAGGTCAGTCCTGGGCACAAGTTATCAGCATCTGTTTGCCAGTGGGCCCCAGATGCAGGCAGAGCTGCCAGAGGGCATGTGGGAGTGGGGCCAGAGAAACTGACAGCCTAGGTGGTGCAGGGCAGGCCCCCACACCAAGAATCCACACAGGTGTTTATGGGTCTGAAAATCTGTGAACAGCTATCCGAGTTCAGTCCTCACTCCTCTTGACATCTAAACCACAAAATGCATTTTGTATGATTTGAATATGCATTGAGTTTTCCAGGAATGCAACTGCTCTCGCAGTTGAGGGAAGATCAGACTCTGATATGTTCGGAGCTCCGCCAAGAGGTGCCAGCATTCAGAGCACTACATCACCAAGGATGGCATCTCTTGCGGTGCCAGAGACCCCATAGAACTCCAGCATCCATCTGGATTTGTGGCTGCTGTCACACAACCAGGCAGGTGACCAAAGGATAGGCCCACCCACCATTAATGTGACAAATTACCCTTTATTTTATTCTAAATTATTTTCCTCTTTTTTTTCTCTGTAATGTTACCATCCGGGCATTCTCTTGGTTCTGTTTTAAATATGTGTGTAGATAGATCACATGACACATCAACTTCATTTGAGAAGAGAGAAGAGGATAGTGCAAAGCTCTGCTTTTAAGGAAGGGGGTGCTGGACAAAGGATTGTTGTGATAATGGAGCTATTGCATATTTTGACTGTGGTGGTACTTGTATGTGCCTGTATGTGTGTGCATGTGTGTGTTTAGTTCTATGCAGGCTTATCATGTGTGTAGGCTCCACAGTACAAGCAAAACAGGAAATCTGCCTAAGATGGGGGAACAGTGCGGCGTCAGTATCCTGGGGGTGATGGAGCCCTATAGTTTTGTAAGATGTTACCGTTGGGGGAACGATGTATATAAGATCTCTCTGTATTTTTTTTTTAACAACTGCAATTAAATATACAATTATCTCAAAATAAAGTTTAATTTTAAAAAGGTAAGGGTAGGTATCAGGTCTGACAGGTTGAGATCTCTGGTGACTAGGGGACAGCAGCCAGCTAGTGACCTCCCAGTCTCAGTTCCTTGGTGGTACACATGATCACCAACCTGTACTGCCCTCCCCTCCCTGACACCTGAGACACCCTGGCCCCTTCTGTCCAAGGCTGAATCCCACCAGGGGCACTGGGGTCAGCCCCTCACCCCAGAAAGGCAGCACAAGCCCCTCTTGCTGCCAGCTGGGGCCTGGCTGGCCCCCAGGGGTTCTGAGTTTGAGACCCTGCTCTGCCAACAGGTGGTGGATGTCAGCTGGCTGATGGAGCAGGGGTCTTATCCATTGTCCTCAGATGCCTCCCAGAACCAGGGCCCCAGCCCCAGCCCAGGCCTCTTCTGAGGTGGGCCTTCCTGCTCCCCTGGATTTGCAGGACATTCCTGCTAATAGCCACTCCTGCCCTCCTCTGCCATGTGCCAGCAGCGTTCCTGATGACAGTCACCATACCTGTCTCTGCCTCCCGCCACTGCAGTAGGCAGCTGGGACAGAAACAAATAACATTCTATCAAGTGCCATTTTGAAGACAAAAATGGACCAGTCAACCAAAGCTAAAAGGTTAAGGGAAGGAAGCAAGTACTTTTGATGACTTTGTCATTCTACAAATTGACTGTTCTATGAATTGGCTGTCAGTGGATTGACTTGTCACTGGTTGAAGGAAAGTCAGGGCATGGTTGGTAAGGTTGTGGGCAGGACTGGGGCAGTGAACAGGGTGGTGGGGAAGCCGGGCCAGGTGTGATGTTGACTCTCTGAGGCGCCAGGATTTGCCCACTAGACTGCCCAGCCCAGGAGCCCCGGCTTTTCCCTCTCCTGTGCATCCCATTTCCTGAGCATGAGCTTGGGATACAGGGCTCTGAGGAGCTCAGGCTGCACCAGAGATGTCCCTTCCCCCTTTGTCTCCTATGGTGTGACCTTGTCGCACTAGCCTGACCTCCGAGGGATGAGGGTCCTGTCAGAGCAACCCCTGTGGCTCAGCAGGGGGCTGACCTGAGCGTGGCTAATAGAAAAATGTTTCATTGGCTCCGAGGGCTTCATTCCTTGTCAAGACATCCCTGGTATCTGCTTGGAATGGTTACTAAGGGAAGTGATGCATCTTAAATCACCAGGCCCTGGCTGAAATTCATTGCCTGTCTCTCAGGTCTCTCGATGGCCCCATGACAACACAGAGCATTTTCCTCCCATTTGCCCTCCATTATCGAATAAGAGAGAAACGCCCTCAAGTCTCTCCAGCCCCCTTCCTTATTCAGGCTTCTGTCCCCTGACCGTCTCTGGGCTACAGAGAGGTCGGGCTGCCTCAGAGGAGCTCCCCAAGACCAGGTGGGCCCAGTAGATGTGGGGTCCAAGATCTGGGGGTAATCACAACCTTTTTCTGTACCTCCCCTGCCAGGATCCCACCACTCTCCATGGAACCCCTTATCTGCTGCCCAGTGGCTGTGTGACTTGGGGCAGACTACTTAACCTCTCTGAACCTAATTCCTTTTCTGTAAAATGAGGCTAATAATTCCAGCTTTGCAGGGTGGCCATCAGGACAGAATGAGATAATAAGGCCTGTGGTGCCTCTGGGACCTATAGAGATTATTCCTGTCCCCTTCCTCCTCTGGATTCTCATGGCACAGGGCTGGGCTTCAGGATGTGCTAGGACTTAAGAAATGTGAACATCTGGGAAGGGAAGGGAGGCGGGGCTGTAACAGCGTATCCATCAGGAGCCTTTGGGTGGCAAACAGCAGAAACTCAAGTCAGAGGGATTTCCGTGGTTACTGTCAGTGAGTAGCCCATGGTCTGGCTTCAGTGTGGCTGGCTCCAGGGGTTCCCACGCTCCTGTGGCCGTGTCCTGTTCACCTTTCCCCAGGACACATTCCTCTGTGGAGGCTCCAGCCCCCTCAGCAGCCTCGGTCCCCCTGCTCCACCTGGGGCTCATGGCCATTCCTGAAACCATCTCCATCCCCAGGAGGAGCCACGTGCTGATTGGCCAGCCTCGTTCACTTGGCCACACCTGGAGCTGGAGCGTGGGGTCGGCCCCACTGAACCACTCACTGGGCTGGGAATTAGGAGGGGAATTCAAATGTGTGTGTTTGTGGGGGTGGGGGTAAACCAAGTCTAGAAAGAGGCAATGCGCTTTGCTTGGAGTTAGAGGAGAGCCTGGCAGTTTGGGGCAAGTCCAGACTGAGCAGGCACCAGGGAGGCGAGCCCAGCACCCCCCGCCGGGCGGCTGGCCCCTGGCATCAGCACAGGCCCTGGAGTGTGGAGTCAGTGTGTCAGGGGCTCTGTGGACCTTGGTGGGGGCAGGGGACTGCATGTGCTAGGTAAGTCCTGGGACCTCTGATGTTTAGGATTCAGCCGCACCTATGGGCTGGCACATCACCCTTTACTTTGCCAACTGGGACCTATAAATGAGCAATTTTTCTTACCATTTCATCTTTCCTCTTTTCCTAGTGATAGATATTTTTTAAAATTGCCTAGGGCATTGTATGTTACATGAGAAAACTCATCATTTATTCCAGATCCAACTGAAATCCTTTTTAGCAGCACCTCAGGGAGGGGAAACCCTTCCTGGCTACGATGAGCCTCCCTGGGGAGGAATGGTGTGGAGGAGAGGCAGTCATGCCCGTGCTGCTGGCTCTGTCCCCACGTCCCCATCTGTAATATGGGACATTCCCGGCCTCGTGGGCCAGGGCGATGATGATCAGTGGTGTAGGAACTGCACAGGGCGTTCCTGAGCAAGAGCAACTTTCCTGGGAGGGCCAGGCCACATGTGGCCTGGGATGCTGTGGCTGGAATTAATGTCACCTTTGCATGTGTGTGTCCCAGTTATAGAGCACTCATGTAGGAGGTAATGGGGAGAGACTCTGGGAACTACCCTGGAGGCAGTACAGGGCTCGGGGGGCCCATGTGCAGAGGAGACTGGGGTCCATGAGGGACGTAGCTCCTCTCAAGGTCCCCACTGGGCTGAGGTGGGATTCAGACTCTGGGTGTTGGGCCTGGGGCCTGGGCACAGCCCCGTGTTCCCTCTGCTGAGTCTTGGCTCTCCGGGTACCCCTCTCAGGACCAAGGGTGCCTGTCTTCATGGTGGCAGGCTCCTCCTGGAGCTTCTGGCTGATGAGTCTCCCAGTCCTGGAGGCCCCCGGGGGCAGGGCTGATGCTGCTGGCCAGACACGCCGGCTCCCAGCCTGCCCCAGCAGCTGTGGCTTTGCCTCTGTCCTATCCTTGTTCCTTAGACGTGCCCTTGACCCATCATCCAGCCTTGGGCAGGTGGCCCCCTTACAGGAAGCCCAGATCCAGAGGGAGCATGAGCCCAGAGTGGGAGAGGACTCTTCCCAGGGCTACCCTGCCCATCAGTGGAAAGCCAAGGCATGGAGTAAGGCCCTGAGACTGCAGGAGCTGGTCACCCCTCTTCCTACAACTGCATCTGCCTTCGCTGACATCAAAGCTGGATCCAGGCCTAAGGTCCCGGGCCTGCTGGCAGGAGCCTGTTCACTACAGGGCTTGGCCTTTCCCTGCCCTCTTCAGCCCCCCTACTCCCACCCTCACTCCCTTCCTTTCAGCCACACCTGCCTCCTCTTTGCACGCCAACATGCACAGACCATTTCCACCTCCCCTCCTTACTCTCCCATGGTGCTGACTGGCCACAAAGATGGCCCTTACCTGCTGTGTGACTGCAGACCACCCCATTACCTCTCTGAACCCCAGCTTGCTCCTCTGCAAAGTGGGAAAGGTAATAATCCCTGCCTCCAAGGATGTTTGGAAGGACAGAGGTCATGTACTGGGTACACACGCACTCAGCACATCACATCGTGGTGACACTAAGCACAGTCATTTCCACTGCCTGAATGCCATCCCCAAGCTGATGCCTCATCCCTTCTGAGGCCAGTGCTGAGCATGTCACCAACCCAGCATGTAGCACCCACAGCAACCCTGAGTGTACCCAATCCTGAGGCCCACAGTTCACTGCTACTCCAGAATTATCCCTAGACCAACAGAGTGACCAGAGACCCACATTATCTGCTTTAGCCTGAAGTGTGTGTTGTCTCATTGTCACTTTTTTTTTGAGATGGAGTCTCACTCTTGTTACCCAGGCTGGAGTGCAGTGGCACAGTCTTAGCTCACTGCAACCTCCACCTCCCAGGTTCAAGCGATTCTCCTGCCTCAGCCTCCTGAGTAGCTGGGACTACAGGCACTCACCACCATGCCCAGCTAATTTTTGTATTTTTAGTAGAGATGGGGTTTCACCATGTTGGCCAGGATGGTCTCAATCTCTTGACCTCGTGATCTGCCGGCCTTGGCCTCCCGAAGTGCTGGGATTGCCACGCCCAGCCATGTTGTCTCTCTTTTCCCTCCCCTCCCCCCCTCCCCTCCCTCCCTCCTTCCCTGTTTCCCTCCCTTCCTTCCTTCTTTCGTTTTTTAGAAAGGATCTTGCTCTGTTACCCAGGCTGGAGTATAGTGGCCCAATCTCGGCTCACTGCAGCCTTGAATTCCTGGGCTCAGGTGATCCTCCCACCTCAGCCTCCCAGGTAGCTGGGACTACAGACACCTACCACAACACTGGCTAATTTTTAATATTTTTTTGTAGAGACTAGGTTTTGCCAGGCTGGTCTCGAACCCCTGGGGTTCCTCCTTCCTCAGCCTCCTGAAGTGCTGGGATTCCAGGCGTAAGCCCCCATGCCACCTCTCTTTTTCACATCTCCCAGAGGGTGCCCCTGTGCCAGGCCTGTGCTGGGTTGGCAGGAGGTGATAGGAAAAGCTGGAGGTGGTCTGATGGTGAGGCTGAGGCAGCTGTGGGAGCACAGGTGCCCAGGGTGCCCACAGAGATTCAGCCCAAGGCTAGGAGGGAGCAGGGGAGAACAGGGCATCAAAGGCATGGTAGACCATGGTGCTCTGGCCTGCAGGTCTGATGGGTGGCAGCGCCACTGCCAAGATGGGCCCCTGGGGTGGGGCCTGCTGGTGCAGTGAGAGCCCTACAGGACACCCAGGGAGGAGCCCGGGAGCACTGAGCTCCTTGTGTCTGGAAGTTGGGGTAGAAGGAGGTCAGACTCAGGACAGTGACCTTGGTGGCACCAAAGGGTAGAGGGAGCCCAGGAAGAGATGGCTACCCCAGGAGAGGTTGTGTCAAAGGCTGGCACCATCCCCACTCTCATGCCCTGGTAAGGGCACTACCCCTCCATCTACCTCCTGTACCCCAGGGCTCAGCCCACCCACCTGGCTGAAGGCAGTGCTCTCCACAGCTGCCCGAAGCCACCAGCCACCCTGTGGGCTGAGGGCACCCAAAGCCTGATGCCCTGCTGCAGCTCTGTGCCAGGGGAATGCTCTGTGTCCCAAGCGGAGCCAGATGCATGGGGAACAGAGCATGCCATGACAGCACCTCAAGCCCCGGAAACAGAAGCCCCAACGCTCAGACCGAGCTTTCCAGCTCCTCCTTCTCATGCATGGCAGGGGATGGGAGGCAGGTTGGGTTCTCCGTTTATCCAGAAACCAACACGCCCTTGAACCCACAGGCTGGGGGTGGGTTCTGTTTCCACGGTCCCATTAAGCTTCAGGTCCCCTGCAGCTGTCCTCCAGGTCCTCCTCTGGACAGTGCTGACCGGCCAGCTTCAGACAATTCCTTTACCTCTTTGAACCCCAGCTTGTTCCTCCGCAAGGTGAGAGAGATAACAACGCTGCCCCCAAGGATGTTTGGAAGGAGGGAGGTCATATACCGGGCACACAAGGGCACTCAGCATATCGTGGCCCTAACCTTTCTTGGCCTCTCCTAACCTTCACATCTCTATGGGGTTTGTGTGGAAGTGCCCAGCCCAGCCTGAGCACAGCGTCTGGCCCACAGTGGGTTTGAAAATGTTTTTTCTTTTTTTGAGACTGAGTCTCCTTCTGTCGCCCAGGCTGGAGTGCAGTGGCGCCATCTCAGCTCACTGCAACCTCCGCCCACCAGGTTTCAAGCAATTCTCATGCCTCAGCCTCCTGAGTAGCTGGGACTACAGGTGCGTGCCACCACACCTGGCTAATTTTTGTATTTTTAGTAGAGACAGGATTTCACCATGTTGGCCAGGCCGGTCTCAAACTCCTGACCTCAAGTGATCCGCCCACCTCGGCCTCCCGAAGTATGGGAATTACAGGCTTGAGCCACTGTGCCAGGCCTGAAAATGTTTTTTCTTAATGAGAAACATGAGTGAGTTAAGCCTGAGCTGTTTTGTCACCTGCTGTCTGGGCTCCTGGCCCTCAGCTGCAGGGAGCCTGGGGGCATCTTCCTTTCATGTGGTTGCTGAGTGCAGGCATGGGGTGGGGGAGTGGGTAAGGAAAGCCCTAAACAGCAGGGAGTTTTCCACAGTCAGGTGGCTGAGCTCCTGGGCAGGGCAGTTTGGCAGGATGGAGGGGCATTAGAGGCCAACCCTGGGACAATCATTTCACTGTGCCAGTAGTAGGGCCCTCAGGCTGGCAGGCAGGATGTCTGGGGTCCCATCCTAGCCTAACCCTTGCTCATTGTGTGACCGTGTGCCAGGGGTATCTCCTGCCTGTGCTCGGGCACCTAAGACCAGGCCTGGGGACAGTGGGGTATTCCCTGCCACTCGCTGAAAGAGCCCATGTGCATGGACTGTCTGCGTGTGTGCAGTGCCAAGAGTATGTCTTGCGTGTGTGCTTGTCCGGCCATGTGAGGGCAGCATGGCTCTGAGGGTGTGCTGTGGTTTGGGGGGCTGTCCCGTAGACCCTCCATTGGGCATGGAAAAGTCTACGAGGCCAAGATCGGCCTGGGGCCTCCACTGCACCCAGCAGGTATACACTGTGTCGCCCATCACTGTTTTAGGTCAGGGGCTCAGGTCCGGGAGGGGGGCTGTGAAGCAGAGGCTGCCTCTGTCCCCTGGCTGTGTCTTCAGTCCACATGGGCAGCTGTGCCAGAGACTGAGTGGCCAGAGAGCGAATTCGAGAGTCTGTCGTTGGGGGAAGGCAGGAGCACGTTGCCTCCAGGATAAGGCGTCTGTGTAAGGAACAAGAGACCCGGGGAACATGGATGCATCACAGGCACATAGATACCACCTGTCTCTGTGTGCATATGTGTCTGCTTATGTTCACATAAGGAAATCCTATAAGGGGGCCCAAGAGATGGGGCTCCGTGTAAGGAACAAGACACCAGGGGAACAGGTATTATGCATTGTGTGCCTGGCAGCCTGGTGGAGGGGGATCATTTAGAAGGGAGACCTTCCGCTTGACAACTTTTGTATTTTAGTTTTGAACCATGAGTACGCATTAGCGATTTTAAAATTAAATTTTAAGAATGTGTAAGTTGCTGGTTCTGTGGTAGGTTGGGTTGCTTTCTCAATATCCAAAGGACCTCCAGTGGAAGGACACCCTCGGAGACACTCGCCTCAGCCAAGCCTCCATCCTGAGGTTGAGGGGCCCAGGGTGTTCTCCTGGTTGGAGATCAGCCTCCTGAGCTGATTGTGGGTGTCTGGGACCCTAGAGCAGGGAGTAGGAGACAGAGTCCCACGGGCTCAGGTTAGGAGCTGAGTGGAGCCACTTATCTGCTGAGGAGGCTTGGGGAGGTCTCTGCCTTTCTGAGCCTCAGTTTCCTCATCTGTAAAATGGGAATAAGAAACTCAAGCTTTTAAATTAAATGAGATCCTGTCAGTACCTGAAGGGTCTGACACCTGGAGGAGGGGAGGCTGAAAACCCAGGAAGGACCCCCCAGAAAGGCCAGGTGGACCCCAGAGGGCTTACTGGAAGCTGTATTTGCCCTGAAGATGGGGTGGTGCCAGATGGTTCTTGCAGGGCCAGGAGTTGAGGTTGGGAAGGCTGAACCCCAAGGATTGCAGGTACCCCCCTCCCTCGAGCCGGTACTAGACTAAGGCTTCTCTCTGCTTCTTGCCCGTCAGTGAATTGGGCCTAGAATAAACAGGACTCAGCAGCAGTCCTGGGCTCGGGACCAAAGGACACTGATGCACAGGCTTGGTCAGGCTCCAGGTCACATGGTGAGGCCTTGGTCGCACCCAGACAAGCCCAGGAGAAGCTGGACATGCCCTGACCCCGAGACACTCACAACTAGTGCTGCTGCCTTAAGAAGAGAGTCCCTGGTGGAGCCTTTGGGGGTCACAAAAGAAGCTGGGCTGGTGGGGTGACATCTTGGTGGTGCTACTTGGCATGTGTGGTGGGCCAAATAGGCCTCTCTGCAAGCTAGGTGTTCGTTCCTGCAGTAGATGCCTGGCTAGCGCCCCCCACCACCAGGCCTGGACCCTGCTCCCCAAGGCCCGTCCCTGGGATATTCTGAGGACACTCCACAAGCCTTTGTCCTTGCTGGCCCCTTGCATGCCACATCCTTCTTCTGTGACCTTGGTTCAGTGGTCGCCTCCTCCTCAAGGCAGCTCTGGACCAGGTTGGTGGGGGCAGCTCCCTGCCCTGCCACCCTGCCTGTCCGTCTCCTGATATTACGTTCTGGATCACTTGAGGTTTCCTTGTTTGTGTATTTTGCCTGTGCCCCTGCCCCACATGGGTGGTGATGCCTCTGATTGTGGCTAGGTGTCTCCGTTTTCACACCTGTAAAGTGGGGATGAAAATATCTCATATCACAGGGTGGTTGTGAGCGTGAAATGAATTAGTGCCAAGCTCTTAAACCTGGTGTGAAGTGGGGGCTGCCTGGAGACTAGGTGGAATGAAGCATCGTTTCAGTGTGGCCTGAGACTCTTCCTGACAAAGTTAATAACCACTTCTCTAGACAAACTCCTCATGACACTGATGGGGAAACTGAGGCCCAGACAGATCTCACCCCAGGGCTTCCGCCTCACCACCCTGGGCTCTCTGTTCAGGAAGACCTCACTGAGACCCCCATCTGCCCCCGCAGCAGAGAGTTTTCCAGACGCAGGCGGGCTGAGCTCCTGGGCAGGGCAGTTTGGCAGGATGGAGGGGTGTGGAGGCCAACCCTGGGACAATCGCCTCTCTGTGCCCAGTGGTGGGGCCCCGAGGCCTGCAGGCAGGGCGGTCTGTGGCCCAGAGCCAGGACAGGAAGGCTGGTGGTGGGTGGACAGGAGCCTTCTGTGGCCTTCTCGGGGCTTAGGAGGTCTGGGCAGGACGGCGGGTGTGAGTCGCTGCAGTAGTCCCTCAGGCCAGTTTATGAGACGCCTCCAGCCCTCAGCTCCTGGGAGCCTCACTGTAACCTCTGATCAGCCCCATTTTACAAATGAGGACACTGAGGCTCAGGCCAGGTCGTGTGGCTTGTGAGGCCTGCACTGGAAAGCCCAGCAGGGTCCATCTGACCTGAGTGCCCTGCCGTGGCTCCTGGGGTCCCGCTGTGTGACATTGGCAAATAGCCTTCCCCCTGGGGATAATGGAAGGAGACCGCAAGGTGACACAATGGCTTTCCTGGGCCCAAATCCAGAGGCCACCTCTTCACTTCTCTGCACCTCGGCCTCAGGAGCCCCAGAGAGGAAGGATGACTGCATCCCATCCCCGAGTTCAAGGGACACAGTGAGCCTGGGGGACCTGGCATCTCTGTTGGGCTTCCTTCTCTCTGGCAACATGAGGTGGGGGGGTGACAGGGGGGCAGGAATGCAGACCCAGCATGCTCTCGTTTGCCTCATCTGTGACACAGCCCATAGCTCGGCTGTGGACACCAATGGCTGACGCATAAACCACAGGGCCAGGACCTGGTATGTGGGGGACAGGGTAGAAGAGTGCCCACCGCTTCCTCCCTTTCCCTTGTTTCTGGCGCAAACAGAGAAACTTCCGGAGCCCTAAGAATGGTCCAATACTCACAGTCCACTTCTGGTAGGAGCATGTTGGTCTCACCTCTGGGTGGGCATCCGGGTGTACCCAGAGCCCGAAAAACATCCCGCCTGTGCCTCAGCCATGCAAGGAATTGGTCCTAAAGGAGAGACTGTGGCTGTGCACAGAAACCCTATTGAAGCCACTGCCTTGTTTACCAGGGCCAAAGAGAGACAGAGCCAAGCTCAACACCCGCCGTGGGCAGGGGGAGTGCCTGCCAGGCTCCACCAGCTTTCCATGGGGCGAGGGGAGGAATGCTTCCAAACCCAGAAACACACTGGAGAGATGGTGCGAAGTGCGGGAAAGTGTTTCACAGAGTGGAGCGTAGTTTTGTGTAACTAAAACACATCTACACCCAGGCACAGGCGTAGCCAGAAAAGCTCCTCACATATTAACACTGGGTATCCCCAGGGAGTTGGAATGGTGGATAGTTTTATTTTCCTTGTTGTGTTTCACTGTTATTCTCTAAAGTTGGTACAGTGAATATGTGCGACTTATTTAATAAGCAGGAGGGAGACGATAGAACAGGGAGGTCTGCGGCCTCCCCACCCCTTTGGAAATTGAGGCAAATTACTCACACAAGCCCTACCGGGGCCTGTGGCAGTCTGAAGCATCGCTGCCTCAGGCCCCTCCCGGGTCGTGCCCTCACCCCAAACCACAGACCCAGCCCACTCCCCGGCTGCCGCCAGTGAGCCCAGTCATGGCAGCTGCTGGGGCTGTGAGCCGACTCCCAGAGTCTCCCTTCTCCCCGTGGTCCCTGCCTTCCTTCCCTTTTCCTCCCGTTCCCTCTCAGGAACACACAAGGTCATCGTCTGGCTGAGACAGCTCAGCGCTGCCTTTGGCCACCTGGACACCACACTGGGGCCCGGATCCAAGTGTTCCTTCCAGAGAGCACAGGGTGTTCTGGAAGAATTCTTACAGCAGCTAATGGGTTCTTTGAAAACGGACAGAACTGTCTAAACCTGGGAGGCCCGAGGGGATTCGCTGGTTCTGCATTGGGTCTGGGAGCTTCTGAAGCAGAAGGTGCATATAGATGCTCAGCAAGGATGACGTGCAGGAGGCAGAAAAGCTCATGGAAGGATGGGCGGCAGCGTCCCTGACGGGGAAACGAGGTTAAAACCACCGCCAGACGCGGCGCCATGGACATCTGTCCTAATGGCTAACATAGAAAGGGACAACGTGAAATGCCAGGAGGGCCTGAGGGAAACTGGATCACTCACTCGTTGCTGGTGGGAGTGTGAGATGGTACAGCCATGCTGGAAAGCAGCTTGGCAGTTTCTTTTAAAACGCATCATACACACACCATACGACCCACCAGCTGGGCTCTTGGGCACTTATTCCAGAGAAGTGAAGACTTGCGTTTACACAAACACCGCTCCAAGAACACTTGTGGCTGTCCAAGTCATAACAGCCCCCAAACCGGAAACTGCCCAGATGCCCTCAGCGGGTGAATGGCTAAATACACCATCCTGGCCATGCGAGGGAACGCTGCTCAGCAGAGAGGCAGAGCTGACCCTTCACGCCCAGGCATGGCTAAATGCAGTGGGCATGGGGCTGAGTGCAGAAAGCCGGTCTTAAAAACTATTCCATTTGTATAGCACTTGAGAGATTAAAAAATGATGCGGATGGAGAAGAGATGGGCAGTTGCCAGGGATGAGGGCTGGTGGGAAGGGGTGAGGGGGCTACAGAGGGTTCCCAGGGAGCCTGGTGAGGAGACAGCACTGTGCTGGATCATCATGGTGGCCACACAGAGCTGGGTGAGGGACTCACATGGACACACAGGTGTGTGTAACTGCTGAAGTCCCGATGGGCCCAGCGGGCTATTGCTCTCCTAGCATTGATGGTGTACTGCAGTTGTACAAGATGTTATCTCTGGGAAAGGCTAGGGAAGCAACACATGGGATCCTGTACTTTTTATTGGAACTTTTTGTATATCTTTGGTTAAACCGTGTTTTTTAAAAAGCCAAGGTGCAGGAACTCGGTCTGCATTAGGGCCCAAGCATCAATATTTTTTAAAAGTACCCCAGGTGTTTACGCTACAACCAGGTTAGAAACACTGACCACTTCCTCATTTAGCAGAGGGAAACTGAGGCGGGGAGGGGCGTTTCCAAGGTCACACAGGTACTGTGCAAGAAGGGGGATGACCTCCAGTTCCGGCCGAGCCCAAGGCCTGGGTTTCTGCTACTTTTCTGCTACTCCAGGCTGGTGCAGGAGACGGAACGTGAGGCAGACTGTTTTTTGTCTTCGTGTACATTGTTATTGAATTATCGTGCATGTACAGAAAGTGCACACTTCATCAGTGTATGGCCTGTAGAATTGCCATAAACTGAACACACTCATGTAACCAGCACCCGACCTCAGAACAGACCACACCCCAGCATCCCCATGGTGCCGCTGCCAGTGGCAGCCCATTCCCCGGGGGCCCTCTCCTGACTGTGCAGCACAGAGCCAGCACTTTTTCCTGCTCTGGAACTTTGCATCAATGGTCGGGTGCTGTTTAGAAGCGATGCCAGGGTGTAGGCCTGGGGCAACAAGTTGGTTCTAAAAAGGAAAGGAAGCAGCCTCCCCAGGAGGCTGTGAAGTGGGCTGGGGGCGGAGGAGGAGGGGCCTCACTCAGCATGGCTAGAATGGGCTGCTTGTCTCTGAGCCAGAAGTGGGGGACGGAGGAGGGGCTGGAGCCCTGCCCGGCTATTCGGCAGCTCTGTGTCCATGAGCTTGGACCAGGGTCCCCTGAAGATGCTGGGAGGACTCAGAGCAGGGGAAGCAACACAGCTCCAGCAGGTGAACAGAGCTCTGGACATGGGGCTGGCAAAACTTCAGGGAGACTGGGTGCCGCCGAGGTTGTTGCTGTACCTCTCTGACCCCCAGTCCCCCCGTATATAAAATGAGACTCATATATTTATATATATATAACAACTATCTATTAACATAGAGTTAATGTGTTAACAAAATATGTGTGCATGTTAATAGAACTAATATAACATTTATATTTTATTTGTATGTTGTTGGTGTCACACATTAATAAATGTAATATAACACAATATAAGGTACATTGAATATCATACAAATCTTTTGGGTCCTGTCCTAATCAGAGCCTCTTTTATGGAATGCTGACTCTATTCTTGGCACTGTTTTACACCTTTTAAATGTATTAACATGTTTAATCTTCCAAAAACATTACAGACGAAAAACTAAACTGGAGCACAGAGAGGTTAGTTAACTTGCCCAAGGGCACTCAGCTAATAGGTGGCACAGCTAGGATTTGAACCCTGGCCCTCTTGGCTCTGGAACTCACATGTTAACCTTTAAGCTCTTGTACTTCAATATGCACTAGTCTATGTAATAATAAATAACGATGTGAGTATCTCAAATATGAATGCAATGGCGCTTTCTGGTTTGCAAAGCCAGTTTGGGTTGATTCCAAATTCAGGTCTGCTGGTCTGGGAGGCTCTCTGGGGACCCCGTGCACCCTCACTCTGGGCCTTTCTTGCTGGGGCCTGTTCCTGGCCTGTGCACTGCTGTGCTGAGCAATGAAGAAGGGTGGCAGGGAGAACAAGGCTTCAGTCTTGGCTAGACAAGGCTTTGGAGAACTTGGACCCAACAGGGCAGCTGACAGAGGGAGAGTCTCCATACAGAGCCAGTCCTAGCTGTACTGTCTGGGGGCAGGGGAGGGGGGCACACCGAGGCAGCTGGTGGGAGGAAATGCTGAGTGTTCCAGGCCACAGAGGAGTCCCCGTTGGGGGACAGGGACACAGGTAGGGAAAAGTGGAGAAGGCAGGCAGGGGCCACTGCCTGCTGTGGGGTTCAGCGCTGGGCCACGGCAGGCCTGCGAGGGTTCGTTGCATCCTGCTTCCCTGGCTTCACATGCGGACTTCGGTGACCATACTCTCTGGCTCTAGAGAGAGCATCGCACACAGCTCAATTCCTCGGACACGTGTGCCACAGCATGTAGGGTGTGACTGTACCTCCATTGTGGGGCTCAATGAGCTCGTACCTGTGAAGTGTTAACACTAACTCCTGCCACTTAGAAACTTCTCAAAAAAATATTTGCTATTATTAGGGAAGTGAGAGAGAGGAGAAGAAAGGAAGGGAAGGAGGGAAAGAGGAAAGGAAGAAGGAAGGAGGAAGAAAGGAGTCCAGTGAGGAGGGTGCAAGGTAGGCAGTCAGAGAAAGGGGTGGACATTTGAGCAGGGTTTTGAAGGGTTTGCCTCGGGATAAAGAGACAGGGAATGGAATGGTGGTCCATGTATGAGGCTTCCCTGAGCCACACCTTCAGCGTCTGTGACGTGGGGACATGATTCTATGCGCCTCATAAGGTGAATGCAAGGGTTGGGTGAGGAAGCGTTTGGGAAGAACACACAGCTCGAGGTTCCCTGCAGTAGGTGAAGATACTGCTGTGTTTGTCATTGTTTGTCCGGATGTGGCCAGAGTGGGACACAGCTGGGAGCTGAATCACTATGCTTGTGGCAGGATGACTCTGGGCCTGAGTACAGTGGCCTCTGCCTGTGGGGCCCGGGAACCTGGCACCATTTTGTGGTATCTTCTTTGCATCATATTGGTATCATCTCATGTGGCTCGTGTGCAGCTGAGCGGCCAGGCTGGGAGATAGAGGGCTGGGTCCTCTTATCCAGATCCAGGACTTCCTGAAGGCCGAAATTCCTCACCATGCCCAGTGTGGGTCCTGATGCTGGGAGGGAGGGAGGGCCTGCTTGCCACCCCACTAACTCTACCTCCTAGAAAACCTGTTGCCCACCCCAGTTTGGGCACGGGACTGTGGCCAGACCAGGAAGTGAGCCCAGGACGTCCTGACACCGCCCCTCACATCTTCTGTTCTTCATGAGCTTTGGCAGTGCATGGCTGGCACACAGGTAGAGCTGCTGAGCCCACGGTGTGTGGCCCTGGGTGGGTTCTGGCTCGAGGGGAGAGGGGTGCCATCTGTGGCCTCTTCGGTAAGGGCCGGGGAAGAAGGAAGCATTGCAGCGCAGTTGGGAGTCCCTGAGGGATGGTGTGTGGAGCGGGGACTGGCACTGGAGATTCGAATCTGCTGGGCATGGGATCTACCAGTGGCCATGCTGGCAGCTAGATAGGAAATAGCAGAATCACAGGCCAGCATGGGACTGGGAAGGGAAGGTCAGCCTCCTTCCAGGAGTGTGTCCATCAGGGCTCTTGTATGAGAGCAAGTAGGGAAATGGAGGCCAAAGCTGGGATGGCCCATGGCAGGCAGCCAGCATGGGCTCAGAATGTCAAAGCCCACTGTGGCCAAACATAGGTGCAGGCTTGGCTGTGCCCTGGACTTCTGAGGCCTCAGGTGGGGAGAAGCGTGTGGAGCAGTGATGGGGGGTGTGGGTGCCCCATTCAGGAAGGCAGGTGCCATTGGAGGAGAGGGTATTCCAAGGGCACAGTCTCTAGGGATGAGTCCTATGTCATAGCTGATGTTCCCCATCTGGGCAGGGACAGGCAGTGTTGCTTGGGTGGGACCCCTCAGCCTCGAGGAAGGCATCACCCCAGGCCCTGAAGACATAGAACATGGGGTGTGCTGTCAGGCAGAGCAGAGACAGTCCTTTCAGATGCATGTGTTGCCCTGTGAGAGATCTGCTTTTACCACTACCATTTTACACATGAGGAAACTGAGGCACGGAGAGGCAAAGGGATAGGCACCAAGTCCATGGCTAGTCATAGGTGGAGGTGGGAAGTGATCCGGGTTGGACTGGCTCCAGGCCCATGCCCCATAGCACAGACTGAACTTGGTCAAAGGCAGGAGGCAGGACCCAGGCTCCTGGGCCCAGAACCAGAGCTGGACGCTGAGTCTTTGGGCAGGAATCTGGGCTCCAGGGCCCCTGGGCTCCTGGGTTGGAGGCTGGGTGGGCTCAAACCTGTGGGTCTGCAGAGATTCCTGGTGCGGGGCTCTTTGGGGAGGAGCATGGTGGCTCAGGTCCAACACACCCGAGGTTAAGTCTGGGGCCAGCCAGAGAGGATCTTTAACCCTGCCGACTGCGCTTCCTCTCCTTAAGCCTCAGTTTTCCCATCTGAACAGGGGGCAGTGGGACTTGACATTGCCATGGGATAGAGTTGAGGCAGCTTCTCCGCTGACCCAGCAGGGGAAAGAAAGCACATGGTTTCTTGCATGTGGGGCAGACGCTCTTCCCAGGGCTGCTCAGTTGCCCCAGGACCTGTCCTGGGACCACCCGCTAGGGCCTGAGCGGACGTGGCCCCCAAGGGGTTTGCTGTGTGTGAGTCCATCAGTAACCCTGTCTTGCTTTTGCCACTTCAGGAGCTCCCTGGACACCGGAAGCAGCCTCTCCACTGACCGATACAGGTACTGTCTAGCTGTCCACCCCAGCCTGCCCAGGATCTCCTTATCTCCACTGCCCATCTGCACCCAGGGCGGGCCTCCAAGAGGCCATCAGGGGAGATTAGCTCCACTGTTTGGCCCTGAAATTCCCCCAAGGACCAGAGGTCCTGCTGAAATGTCCCGAGAGCAGCTACAGCATGGAGTGGTTTCCTCTCAAATCAAGGTCCCCCCAAAGACCAGGACTGCAGTCGCAGGTCCCCTCCTTAAAGACCAGAGCTCAGCTGAAGGCCCTTCGGAGGATCAAGCTGCAGCTGATAGTTCCTCCAAGATCCAAGGCTGGTGGGTCCCCCAGGACCAGCCTGCAGCCAGCAGTTCCCATGACGACCAAGGCTGCAGCCGGCGGGAGAAGCCTGACGGTTTCTATTGGTGTGTAGCTGCACTTGGTGGGAGCCAGGGTGTCTGAGGGTCTCTGCTTCCATGTGCTTTGTATCTTGATGTCTTCCAAAAAGAGCATTTTCTGTTTTCACACACACACACACACACACACACACACACACACACACAGACTGGAGGCTGTCCCTAGGGGAAAGCTCCCTGGATTGGAAGTCAGGAGATCCTTGCTCCAGTCTCATGGGCAAGAAAGACAAGTGACAGGCAGCCTGTCCTGGCAGTGGGGTAGCTTGGAGGGCTGTGTTGGGTGCATTGATATGAACTGGAGGGGAGGGGACATCTGTGCTGCGTTGTAGAGGGGACTAGACGTTGACTGGTTCCCTGTTTGGAGCGTGGGAGATGAGTGGTCCCGGAGGAGGCACTCCGTGTGAGGACCTGTGCAGGGTGGGCGTGGCCAGCGTGTGCAGAGGGAGGAGGGGAATTGGGGGAAGTTTGGGAGGGAACTTCATCCTGCTAAGGAGCTTGGCTTCTGTGCGAGGGGGTTTTGAACAAGCCCAAAAGGAGACTCACAAGGTAGTAGGCCCTTTCCCTGGAGGCACCCGCCAACAGCTGGGCCCCACGTGTTGGGGTTGCAGCAGATGCTGTACGGGAAGGAGATGTCAGAGCAACCGTCTTTGAAACCCTGTGGCTGCGAGGTGCGAGGGGGTGACCATCTGGGCCCTGCTTCCTTTAGCCAGCTGGGGGCTGGCAGCCCTGCCTTGTGCGCTCCTGGAGGACACAGAGCTGGGTGGCACACATGTGTATACACGTGAGCACACATGCACGCACTCACCTGATCCTCTGCACAGACACTCCACAGTCACACCCACATATCATCATAACAGCACTTCCTTTGCTTAGGAAAGCTGACAGTCCTTATGGCCACCCAGTGAGTCAGGGCTATTGTTAGCCCACTCTACAGACGTCACCTGCTCAGGATTCGAGACTGTCGGGGCAGAGCTGGGATCTGAACATTTGGGTATCCTGGTGTGAATACTGCCTGACACCGTGGCACAGTCCCTGCCCTCATACTCACAGCTCCTCGTATGCCCAATGCACAATTCCACACAAACACACATATACACACACAGACTCCAGAACATCTCCACACCCAGTGCTTCCTGTAGTCAAATGCTGGCACTGTCACTTTTGCACACGGGCACACACACAGTCCCGTTTTGGCACATAAATGCTTGTGGGCTCATACTGGTACACACACTCTTACCCCTCATGGGCTGGCTGGGGATGTCGCCAGGCCTGTGGGTACCTGTGTCAGGGTGGCCTCAGGGAGGGAGGCTGAGGACGCTCCTGTAGGGCAGAGCCTGGGCTCTGCACCACCCATCCATGCCACGGGAACCACTGCAGCTCCATCTGCATTGTCCACTCCGCCTACTGGCCAGTCAGGCGCCCTGCTCGGGGCCAGCCCAGGAAAGTTCTGGCATGCAGGGAGGATGGATGGGGCTATTTGTTCCGGGGTGTGTGGGAGCCGAGCAGGTTCTGTGCCCCTGCCCCCTCCGGTCTCGCTGCACAGCCCTCCCTCGGATGGGGCCACACTTGACCTCAGAGCCAACGCCCCAGTGCCTCACTCTCCAGAGGACAGAGCAGGGGTCAGAGCAGAGGCTGTAGGAGCCCCTCGGCTCCGCCATTTCCCCTCCTGCATTCAGCCATTATTTCCTGAGCACCTGCTGGTACTGGGCACTCAGGATCCCTCATTGAGCAGTCCTGCTGCCTTCACAGAGCGTCTGTGGCAGGCAGGAGCACAGGCAGCAAGTGAACAAAGAAATTGGTTTTTAACATAACGTGTCAAGTGGTGACAAGAGCTATGGAGAAAATAAATCCAGGTGAAGGGAATAGACAGAGATAGGAGGGTGGCCAGGAAAGGCCTCTGGTCTGGAAGCACAGGATGGGTGAGGAACATCCCAGCCGCCTGGTGGGAACAGTGGTGCAGAGGCCCTGGGGTGGAGCTTGCCTGGAGGAGCAGCCATGAGGCAGGTGCTAAGTGGGGCCCGCTTGCCTTGGCATGCGTCCTGACTTCCAACCCCCACAGCAGCCTCGGATACAGACAGGGTCAGGATCAGCGTTCCCCTTTCGCAGACGAGGATACCTGAGATCTAGAGGCCAGAGGAGTGTTGGTACCAGGGCCAGGACTAGGGCCCGGGGCCCCCACCGCTACCAGGACTCTGTGCCTTTTTTGTGCATTGGAGGCACCAGCTCTGCTGCTGGGGGCAAGCTTCTGAGAATCCTGGCCCTCAGAGGTTCTGGAGGCCTGTGCACAGCCTAGGAATTCAGAAACAAAGGTCCCAGCCAGTAATTGCCGCCTTTCAAAGGCACAGCCGGCTTCCTCTGCTACAGGCGTGAGAGGGAAGCTAATGTCCTTGGTGGGGGGTGGGGGGGTGAGTGGGCGGCACTTCAGGGCTGCTGGCCCCGCCTGTGCTACCTTGGCAAACAGGCGCAGCACTCTCGGCAGACCCAGTCTCCCCTGCCCGCCCCCAGTTATCAGCCCAGATGGGGCATCTTTCGTCCAGCCTGGTCATTCCAATGACACTGGGTGTCCCCCTGTACCTCTGGCCTCACACTCCCAACTGTACCGTATGAGGCTCGGACCCAGCTGTTTGGAAAGCTTTCCTTCTCCGGCCATCCAGGGCAGGTACTTCCAAGGGAAAGTGACTGCAGATAGGGCCTCCCAACCTCGGCATGACTGACATTTTGGGCGGGACTGTTCTCTCGTGTGGGGGTTGTCCTGTGCATGGTAAGATGTTTAGTGACACCTAAATGCCGCTAGATGCTGGCACCCTCTTCCCAGTTGTGACACCAAATTTCTCCAGACATTACGAAGTGTCCCGGGGGCGAGGAAATGACCAAGATGCCTCTAGTTGAGAACCATTGCTCTAGAAGCAGCATTTTTGCTAATGACACTGAGAACATGCCACCTGAGGCAGGGGACTTTGTTTTTTGGCTTTGCACGGGGTGGGATCAGGCCCCTGGTTCCCAATCCGGCCCTTGGAAGCTGAGCAGCCTTGCTTGGGGCACACAGAGCCTTATCTTTTGTGGCACCGGCTCCCATCTGACTGCCTGGATGTCATCCCTCCTGGCCAGCAGCTCCTGGGCTCTGTGTGCACACCTCTGGGGATGGGGGTCTTCTCTGTGCCTCTATTTCCTCATCTGAGGGAGAGTAGGGGATAGCCAGACCTCCTCATCTGGACAGATTGTGACCACTGCTTTGCAAATGACATCGGGTTGTGCAAACGTGGGCCCCAAAATGGCCAGAGGGGATGAGTGTGCTGTGCTTGAGAGCCTTTCACACACTATTCAAGATCGATCCTTCCCCCCCTTCCCTCCCTCCCTCCCTCCCTCTCTCCCTCTCTCCCTCCTTCCTTCCCACAAATGATTGTTGAGCCCCTGCAGTGGGCAGGGCCTTAAAAATGATGTGGCCCCTGGCCTGGAGTAGTCGCTTGTAGTTGGAGGAAAAAGACAGTTAACAAGTGAATATGTAAAGGCAGGATCCTTTTGGAGGATGGGCTGTCCTGTGGAGAGAATCAGGATGGTGGGTAAAGGGGGCTGGGCCTCTGTAGCTCAGACAGTGAGGGGCCCTGGATGGGACCTGACTGACTAGGAGGAGCCCCTGAGAGCAGACTGCATGGAACCCCAGGGCGTGCTGGACTCGAGGGGCTGAGGGTGGCCAGTGTGTCTGGGAGTCAGAAACTCAGACTTTCGGGTGGCCAGCATGTAGGAAGTGGGCCGTAGGACGGCTGGAGCAGACGCTAGGACCAGCCAGATCCCGGGAGATATGAGGGGAGAGGTGAGGCTGGACCAGGGACTCCTCTCCTGTCATCTGTGACTGCCAGGTCCCCTGGCCCTTGGGACTTCACATTCTGCCTGGGGTCCCTCTGCCCAACAATGCGCCTGGCTATCTGTGGCCCCGCAGCCCAGCCGCTCCCCTCCCTGGTTAGCGAGAGGATTCCCGTGCCGGCAGCCAATGAGCGGCTGTCATAGCGGTTCCATTTTAGATTTTATCAATGTGTCCCTGTCGCCCAGGCAACGGCGGGCGCTGGGCGGCCCTGTCAGTCTTCCTCCGCCTGCCTTTCAGAGCCCAGCTGCCCCCACCCCAAGCACCATGTGGCTACATGGTGAGTTTTCCCTCGCGCAGGCCGAATGGGGATTCCGCCAAACGTAATTTATCTGGCAAAAGAAGCCAGTGTTTGCCTGTCATCTGGCCCTGTCCCTACCTGCTCCCTCTGGGTCTTCCTGGCCTCGGCTACTCGGGGCCAAGCCGGCAAGTGCACGACTGCCCAGCCAGTGCCGGCCCCACCACCCAGAGCCCCAGGGCCTGGTTGGAAGAACAGACTTGCAGAGCCACAGTCAGGAGCCCTAGCATCCCGGCCCCCCAGGATGATGGGCTGGGGGCCCCCACAACTCGATACAGCCAGAGCTGCCTCGGTGTGTCCCAGGGACCCCCCAGGGAAGCCCCCAGATGCACCAGCTACCAGAGACAGCAGCAGCATGAGCCGGGCTGGGCGAGCTGCATGAATGAGTTGCTAGGCTTTTGTGCTGGCTGCTCTTTGTATTGGAGGCGTGTACTGTACAAGCCGCGCCGGGCGGGCTGGGCCATGTGAGTGGGGGCCGCCGTGGCAGGGACCAGGGCGGGCCGAAGCGGCCGGTTCTCCACCTCCTACCAGCCGCTCTTGGTGTCTCCACGGAGACGCTGCCGTAGTCCGGCTGGAGACCAAAAGGTGAAAATGCTCAAGTTCAAGGCCTTTTGCCTGGATTACTGGCAGTTCCTATGTCTGCAGCCCCTGCATGGAGCCTACAAAAGGTAAGTCGACCTTCTAGGGAGAACCTTGGCCACTAAGGCAACAGGGCTTGGAGGGAAAGTTCACCCCATGCCTGCCTGACTGCAGGGCTTCCTCGTCTCGGCGGAGGCTCCCTGCCACTGGGCAAGACCAGTGGTGGCATTTGTCATGATTCACTTTGCAACTCAGCTTAACTATTCTTTCCTCTCTCTCCAGCCTGAAACTGGTAGAGTTTCTGCAGAGAATGGGTCACCCTGGACTACTCTGTGGCCAGGCACTTTGTTTCATTGTTCGTTGCCGCCGGGGTGAGCCCTAGGCAGGGAAGCCGCACAGGTTCTGGGGGCCCCAGCCTGCTCTTTCCCGGCACACTCTCTCCAACCTCGTGGGCTGGATGACTCATGGCTTGGCCTGCCTCTGCCCTAAGCACAGGTTTGGGGAGGCAGAGTTGGGGATCCCCTGGCCAGGAGAGCAGGAGACCGAAGTTCGATTCCCTTTCCTGGCTGTGCGACCTTGGGAGAGTCACTTTCCCTCTTTGAGCCTGTTTCCCATCTGTAAGGGTTTGGACTTGATGGCATGGATTTGGGGACTGCTCCCTGAAGTGACAGGGGCTGCAGGCACCACAAGCCCAAATGTTCATACCCCCAGCAGCTTCTTCCCAGCATATGTGTTCTGTCCAGGGCACACCTTGGTCAAGAAAGACCCATCCCCGGGCTAGGAGGAGATCATCATGGAGCCGTCACTATGGTCACCTTGAACGGCGTGTGGTTAAAGACCTGGAGGAGGGAATTGTCCCGTCTATTCTGAGGGAATTCGTTTTTCCTGATTTCACACTCTGTGAAGTCTGCGGCCATTAGCATGCAAGCAATTCTGGGAAAGTGTGGGAGCTTTTCTCCTTCCAGTGGGCCTTCTCCAAAGGGGGCGGGAACGGATGGTCTCTCAGCAGCTGTAGAAAGGAAGTCCCTGCTCTTGGAAGGGTGCCAACAAGAGTGGCCTGTCCTGCGTCTGATTAGTGCAAGCCACATCTGAGAGGAGCCCGATACCCATGGGCCCTGAGCGCCGTGGTGCAGCCTTTCATGCCACCCCTGTCCCCAGGCTTGTTTGTGTGGCCCCAGGAGGGCACGCCCGGTTGTCAGTGATTCAATGTCTACCGCGGTGGGGCACTTTAGATACTTAGTTGTTCATCCTCATCCCTTCTGCAAAAGAAGCATTGACATCCCTGTGCACAGGTGAGCTGAATAAAACCAGAGGGCAGGCAACTGCGGAAGGGTAGCTGTGGGAGCTAAACCCGGTCTCTCCTGTCTCACATGCAGCCTCTCTTGAATGTCTGCAGCCTCAGGCCATGCAGACGCCAGAGGCCCCAGATCCTGCTCCACATGGCTCAGCTGGCCAGGCATGAGTCGTGGTCACACCCTTGACAGAGGAGCAGGGCTGGGTGCGGGGGCTTCATGGAGGAGGTGACAGCCGAGCCAGGCAGTGAAGTGTCTAGAGGAGTTTGCTGGGCTGAGATGGGGAGCACAGGTGTTCCAGGCAGAGGGAAAAGCACGGGGAAAAACCCAGAGGCTTTAAAACACAAGGATGTCTTCGGGTCGTGGCAAGAGGCCACGGAGCTAGGAAGGGGCATCAGGGGCTGGAGCTCAGGACCAGGGCCTGGGCTTTGTCCTGCATTCGGTGGGGAGCCCATGAAGGATCTTAGCGAGTGAGTGGCAAGCTGAGGGTCACACTCTGGGGGCCACGTGGTCCAAGTGTGAGAGTCCAGGCTCAGGCTCCAGGAGGAACCCGTCCCCTGACCTGTGGAGGTTCTTACTCAGCCTGTGCTCTTGTTCTCAACCTCTGACTGTACCCCAAAGACAAATGAGACTAGTCCTTGAGGAGCTCCCAACCTACAAAGAGAAAAGAACTATTAACAACTCATGAGTGTTAAGAATGGGTGATAAACAGAGGGTGCACAAAGTACCAGCAGCCTGAGGGAGGTCTTACTGGATAAATCAAGGAAGGCTTCCTGCAGGAGGTGGCATGTGATCTGGCCTAGATATGGGAGCTGGAATTTTCCAGACAAGGAAGGGTACTGTGGGTGGAAAACAAAGCATGAACAAACGTAGGTGGGATCAAGCCTGGCATGGTACATAAATGATCAGAGGTGAGGCTGAAGCCTAGGTGTGTGTCAGGGGAAGAGCTAGAAAGGAAGGTGGGGCAGTGAAGCTCAGTGTCTGCTACACATGAGGCTTCATTCTAAGCGCCAACTCTGCGTGCTAACCTCATGAAGTGGAGGCATGATTCTTCCATTTTCCAGCTGAAGAAACCAAGGCATAAGCGGTAGCTTGTCCAAAGGCTCATATCCGGTCCTTGGTGCCTCTGGGATTTAACTAGGGGGTCCAGCTGTGGAGGCTGCATGCTGCCAGCTGAGCAGCTTGGGCTGTCCACCCTGGCAAATGACATGCTGAGGGCTGGGGGCAGTCATCTTTCCAACAGTTATTGACCATAAATAATGATGCATCAGCCAGATGGGCAAGAGCTCAGACTTTGTCGTGAGACCTCACTGTGGCAGGGACCTTAGAAAAGGCACTTTTCCTCCGCACCTGTGTAACATGGGGGAAGGGGGACGTTCAGCTCACCTCTCGTGGCCCTTGTGTGGGGATTTCTAGGATAAATGCTGGGAAAGCACTGAATACACGGCACTTAGTAGGGGCTTTGCAAGTGGCTGTCCTCACCCAAACGGATCCTTCTCCAGGAAGACTCTGCAAATGGAGCCACTTGGCTTTTTGCATGATACCATATTCTGTTGTTTAAAACAGCGATCCTTTTAAAACAGGATCCCAAACTTAAGAGTATGAAAGGGGTGTTTTGCAGACAATGCATAATTAACCACTTCTAAACACAGGGTGTGCCAGGCTCCCACAAAGCTGTTAATTATTCTTCATTAGTGATCTTAAATTAATGTAAAATAATCCTGGAGTTCTGCCAGATGCTGGGGCAGGAGGAGGAGCAGAGCGGCTTATTTGAACTAGTAAACGGAAAGAAATCTTCTTGGGGCGCCTCTGCGTTCTGCCTTGGTTCGGGGGAGGTGCCTCTATAGACTCTTTAGCTCTGGCCCCAAGGCTATTATGGGAGGCGGCGAGCCCTCTCCCAGGTTCCCAGAGCTCAGTGGGTACTTTGGTTAGTGAAATAGTTCAGGTGGGAAGGAAATGTGGAGAATAGTAAACCCAACGCTCAGCCTCCGAAATAAGCTGTTAGTGATGTGGTGCACTGCCCCTGTGGACCACTCCACAAATCTGATCCCCTCCCTGCCTCCCCAGAGCTCAGCCTAAACAGTCCCTCTGGTTTGGTGTGTAGATTTCCCATGCAAAATTTTTAATTGTTGTAGGTACATAGTTAAGTGTGTATATTTATGAGGTACATGAGATGTTTTGATACAGGCACACAATGTGAAATATGCACATCATGAAGCATGGGGTATCTATCCCCTCAAGCATTTATCCTTCAAGTTACAAATAATCCAATTCCACTCCTTCAATTATTTAAAAAATGTACAATTCAGTTATTGACTATAGTCACCCTATTGTGCTATCAAATAGTAGGTCTTACTCACTTACTCATTCCTTCTATTTTTTGTACTCATTAACCATCCCCACCTCCCTCTCTATCCCCCTACTACCCTTCCCTGCCTCTGATCACTGTCCTACCCTCTGTGTCCATAAGTTCAATTGTTTTGATTTTTAGATCCCACAAATAAGTCAGAACATGGGATATTTGTTTTTCTGTGCCTTGCTTATTCAACCACTTAACATAATGACCTCCAGTTCCATCCATGTTGTTGCAAATGGCTGGATCTCATTTTTTATGGCTGAATAGTACTTCATTTTATATATATATACACACACACACACCAAGGTTTCTTTATCCATTCATCCACCCACATTTTTTACAACGTTTCTAACACAAAAGATTGTTTACATGTTTTTAAACTTTAGATCATAGTATCATAAACTGAAAGTTGCTTTTTTAAAAGTTTTAATCATTTAAAAATACACATAGAATTAAAATCCACCATCTTAACCATTGTACGATTCAGTGGTATTAAGTACATTCATGTTACTGTACAGTCATTCTCAACATCCATCTCCAGAACTTTTTTATCCTCCTAAACTCCATACTCATTAAACACTAACTCCTCCCTCCCCTCACCCCGACAGGCACCATTCTGCTTTCTTTCTCCATGAATTTCACTACTCTGGGGACCTCATATGAATGAAATCAGTACAGCATTTGTTTTTTCATGACTGGATTATTTCACTCAGCAGAATGGCCTCAAGGTTCATCCAAGTTGTAGCATGGGTCAGAATGTCCTCCTTTTAAGGCTGAATCATATCCCACTGTAAGTATGGACATGTTTTGCCTAACCATTCATCCATGAATGGAAGCTTGTATTGTTCCCACCTGTTCGCTATTGTGTGTAGTGCCGCTGTGAACATGGATGTGCAGATATCTCTTCAAGGTGTACCTTGTTTTTTCAGTCAGCACTTTTTATTGGTAACATTTATCCATGTTGCAATGTATAGATCTCATTGATTCATTTTCACTGGTGTATAGTATTCCGTGGTACAACGATGCCTTGATATAAGTATCTGTTCTGTTCTTGTGTATTTTGGTGATGTCCCATTTTTTGACATTACAGACAGGGATGCAGTGAGCACCCTGCCTCCTTTTGCTTGGCTGCGGGCATTTATGGAGGGTTGGTACCAGGAAGGCACATGAGTATCTTCAACTTTGCTCGGCTTAGTGAGCCTGCTTTCCAAAGTGACCCCAGCAGTGTGTGGCCTTACAAGCATGAGTGAGAGTCCCATGTCTCCACATTCTTTCTATACTCCGTATTAAAAGCCAGATGGTTTTTTAATGTAAAGAGGAGAGAAAGAGAGATGAAGAGAGGAGAGCGTGTCAGACACAACAGTAGGCTGACATAGCCCCAGGCATCCCAGAGTGGAGGGTGAGGCACGCATGTGCTGTTCCCCTGGTCTGTGTAGTTCCAGGCCCTCCGTAGTAAGAGGCTTCCAAGGGTGGTAGGAACTCTGCCCACAGGCTGACTTTGCAACCTTACCTTCAGCACACTGTGGATGCTATTGTCTGGTTTGGGATGTGGGACTAGTTCTGATCACACAAGGTGCCAACCGATCTCCCAATGTGCAAGTTTCACGGACTGCTTCTATGAGAAAGAACAGAGGCCAGGGATCTCTAAAGCACAGCATCAAGAAACTCACTTCGGGATGAGCTCCCCAAACTGCTGGCTCAGTAAGGGAGCTTGGTGGACGGGATTCCGGGCACACAGCCTGGGAAGCTGGCCGAGCTTCCTGGGCTCTTCCAAGGCTGCAGAGCACCTCCCACACAGCTGATGCCCCAGGCCTCATCTATTGGCCGGGGAAGTTCCATCCAGGAAGGAGTAGCTCTACAGGGGGCACCCTGGCTGGCTTTGTGGCTTGAAGGGACAGTGCAGATTCTGAAGTCAGGTGAAGTGGGAATCCAATCTGGCTGGATTCTTTTATAATTTGCTTTTTTTAAAAATTATTTTTATTTATTTATTATTATTACTTTCTTTGAGTGTTTATGTGTGCTACGTAGCTTTACATGTGGTGTCTCTAGTAATCCTCACAACAGCCTTGTGAAATGGATACTGTTTTTTTTTTCCGTATTTCAGACAAGGAAAAACTGAAGGCAGAGAGGTTAAATAACCAGCCTAAGGTCACAGAAATGGAGTGTAATTTATCAACCCAGGTGATCAGTTCCACTGAGGTACACTATCTCGTGTCTTCTCCACATTAATGAATACTTTCTGACTGCATGTGACTGTCGCAGTTGTTATGACGGTGTAACACATCACCCCAAAATTTAGTGATTTAAAATCCCATAGAACTGAAACTTGGGAAGAGCCTGCTCTACTCAATGTCAGATGGGGTTTGAAGACTTGGGGCTGGATTCCTAGGAAGCCTCACCTGCCCACGAACCCACCCACCCACTCACTCCCTCACCTTGCAGATGCTACTGGCTAACAGCTGAGACTTTAGCCAGATCTGGCAGGCAAACCACCTGCAGGGGACTCTCCATGTGGCCTGGGCTTCCTCACAACATGGCGGCTGGGTCCAAGAGCAAGCACTCCAAGGGAAAGAGAGCCAAGTTGAAATGGCCACTTTTTTATGACCAGGCCTCAGAAGACACACAGCATCACTTCTGTGGCATTATCTTCACCAGGGCAGTCAAAAAAGTGTTGCCCAGGCCCAGGGCGAGGGACTTAAATTCTACCCCCGATCAGGGGTGGCAAAGTTCTGGCAGAGTGTGTGGGACAGGAGATAAGGTTGTGGCCATGTTTGGAAATAGACTGCCACAATAGCAAATCACTTCTCCACTCTGACCCTCGGCATCCTGGGGAAGAGAACCTAACAGGTGTGGGGGCCCTTGGGACCCAGTGGCATTCAATCAATGGTAGGTTTTATTTTCTTAATGGAGTAAGTTGAAATAAAGTGTGGTGATTATTCAAGAGAGGGGGCAGTCGTTTCAGCTGGGGGAGTAGGAGAGGATTCTTAGAGTTGTAGAGCTGAGACAGGTCTTGAAGGATGAGGAGGCGTTTGTAGGTCCATGGAGGGAAGACAGTGTCCTCAGCAGAAGAGTCCTGAGAAGGTTGTGCAGATGGTGCCTCGTGTCTGATGGAGCCTTTGGTGGAGGGCAACAGAAATCGCCCAGGCCAACTACAGCAAAAGCGGAGTTTACTGAGCCACTCTTGGGAGTTCAGGGGACTGGCAGGAAGCTGGAGAAGTGGATTAGGAGCCAGGGCAGCTGGGGTGCCTACTCTTTACCCCCAGGGGCAGGCTCACAACTGTAAACAAGGCTGTCCAGGAGCCCACGGTCCTGTGCTGCCACTCAAGCTGTCAAGTCTCAGGAGAGTGTCACTGGCTGAGCTCAGGCCCTGTCCTGCCCCCTGGCAGTGCTGGGACATCCGTGGAGGAGGAGAAAGTAGGATGGAGCCTCCAGGGATCCTTGGAATTCCATGGGGCACAGGCTTCTGAATTCCCACCCCACCAGCACTGTGTCCTGTGGGGGAGAGGCCAGTCCCCGGGGGTGTGGGAATGCTGTCAGGGGAACCTGTGTGCTGGGCAGGACCTGCGCGCGGGCCTGGATTCCCTGCAACTGCGAGCATTAGCTCAGGTACTTCCACCGGAGTGGTAAGATTAAGGAGCAGGTGTAGGCGAGAAATTCCGCAGAGGATCAGATGGACGTCCTCAGCAGAGTAGGTGCAGTGAAGGAATGAGAATCAAGCATCCAGAGCCGAACCCGGCTGGTTTAGAGAGAGCAGCTGATCTCCTAGTGCGGGTCACGGACTGCCTGGCCTCAGTCAGCAGATCCTCACCGGGCCCATCCAGGGGGCATTTAAAGCCAGCGTTGCACGTGCCAGCAGGTTCTACACTGGCTCAGTCTTTCACTATGCCCTCTCCTCCTCCCTGGCCACCTTCCGTGTTAGCAAGATCCCACTGGTGGCAAGAGGCGGGAAACGGGTGTTAGGTTCGTGGAGATTTGATTCGGGGAAACGTTCTTGCTAGGTCAAGACCTTACTAGCTTCTCACCAACAAACACTTCTCTCTTGGTAACTGCTGGATTTAGCATGTGAGATGAGTCCATCTGAGTGACTGTTTGCACCTCAGCGGTTTCTTGGCAGCCACCTGATTACACAGGCCATCCTGCCTGGGGGGCGGATCGTGCCAACCTGAGGAGCTCCACATGCCCGTCAACTCTCGGGGAAGGCATCTGGGCCCAGGTGTTGTGAGCTGAGCCCTTCGCCTGGTAGGGCCTGTCACAGACTGAAAAGTGTCTCCCTGAATTCATCCGCTGACGTTGTAACCCCAGTACCTCCGAATGTGACCTTATTTGAAAAAAAGGTCTTTAAAGAGAAATGAAGATGAAATGTGGGCATTAGGGTAGACCCCAATGCAATCTGACTGGTGCCCTTATATGAAAAGGAAATTGGGTCACCCACAGAGGGAACACCATGTTAATCTCATGTGTCCACTTGCCTAGGCCATAAGGTGACTGGATGTCTGGTGACATATTACTATGGGTGTGTCTGTGGGGTGTTTCTGGATGATTTGAACATTTGGATTGGGCTGAGTGAAGCTGACTGCCCTCCCCAGCCTGGGTGGACCTCTTCCAGTTAAAGGCCTTCATTGAACAGAAGGCTGAGTAAGAGGGACTCCTGCCTGGTGCCCACAGGCTGGGATGTCGGTATTTTCCTGCCTTCAGACTCAAACTGACACATGAACACTTCTTGGGTGTCAAGCCTGCTGGCATTTAGACTGAAACTAAGTTATTGGCTCTCCCGGGTCTCTTGCTGACTATAGATCTTGAGACTTGTCAGTCTTTGTAATCATATAATCCAATTCCTTATTTTTAAAAAAAAATAGCCGGGCACGGCGGCTCATGCCTATAATCCCAGCACTTTGGGAGGCCAAGGCGGGTGGATCACGAGGTCGAGAGATCAAGACCATCCTGGACAACATGGTGAAACCCTATCTGTACTAAAAATATAAAAATTAGCCGGGCGTGGTGGCGGGCGCCTGTAATCCCAGCTCCTCAGGAGGCCGAGGCAGGAGAATCACCGGAACCTGGGAGGTGGAGACTGCGGTGAGCCGAGATCGTGCCGCTGCACTCCAGCCTGGATAGTAGCATGAGACTCCATCTCAAAAAAAAAAACTATATATATGCATACATATACATACATATGTATCTCCTATTGGCTCTGTTTCTCTGGAGACCCCTGACTCATATGCCGTATGAAGACACAGAGAGAACACTGTCACATGCGAGCCAAGGAGAGAGGTTTCAGGAGAAACCCGTCTTGCTCTGACCTCCAGCCTCCAGCACTGTGAGGAAATTCATTTCTGTTGCTTAAGCCCCATGGTCTGTGGTGCTTTGTTATGGAAGCTCCCGCAAATCAATACAGAGCCTCTCTGTCTTCATCTGTGAAGTGGGCACGAGGGCCTGTCCTTGGGCTCGTCAGGAGACACCATGAGGGTGCATGTTCTGTGCCCTCAGCAGAGCTCGTGTCTGGTGTTTGGTGGTCAGGGCTGGGATTAGGGTGAGACAATGAGGTGTTCACCTCGGGCACAGAATTCAAGGAGTGCCCAAAAACTCAGTAATTAAACAAAATATCGTATTTTAAAAGAAAGGCAGGCTGTTGTTTGTCTTGCACCATCATTGGTATTGCAAAGCCAAAGAGGTCATTTCGAAAGGCACTGCAGTTTCCAGGCCCCAAGGCCCTCGTGTGCCTTGCAGAGCCGGTTTATGAGGGTTGACAAGGACATGTGAACAGATCGAGCAATGTGGGCTTTATGTATAATGTCTTAAAAAATATTTTAAAGCTTTATCAGTTTTTTCTACTTGGTTCAAAATATCGGGGGCTACTTAGGTGTTTTAGGGGTGCGCATTTGTCCTTCTGCCTCAGGCTCCAACCTGGCGCCATGTGGTGCAGTGGCTGGACCCGGGCTGACCCATCCACCTCCCGCAGGCTCGGCCTACAGAAGTCTCCCCATTCCACCCCGCGCAGTCCACTTTCAAAGGGCCAGCCAGGGTGTTCTCCTTGGAAGGCCTTCCTGGGTACATTACCCCCCCGAATGTGTGTGTGAGAGGCTTACGAATCGGGTCGTTTCTCCATAGAGGACAGCATGAAGTCAGTTGGCAACTCTGGATGACCTTTGAGGATTGGAGAGTAGTACCAAGTCAATGTCAATGCCCTCATTTTGAAAACCGAACCGTGATTATGCCAGAGAATGTCCTTGTCTTTAGGAAAGACACTTTGAAGGAGTAGAGGGCTTGAGGTGGGCAGCTTGTTCTCAAACAATTACAGGGGGGAAAATGTGTATATATGCACAGGTGTGTGTGTGTGTGTGTGTAGTGAAAGGAGACTATGAGAAAGTAAATGGGATATAGTGTTACCAAGTAGGGAATCTGGGTGATGGCCATACAGGAGTTTGTTGTACTCTTCCTGCAACTTTTCTGTAAGTCTGCAATTAACTCAGTATCTAAGGTTTTAAAAACAGAGCCAGAGGTTGCTGAGGGCTGGCTGCAGGTGCTCATGAAGCTCTACCCCAGACCTCCTCCACCACCTTCATAGTCCTTCAAGTGTCAGCCCCAGCATCTCCTTCTCATAGAGGCCCTCCCCGTCACCTTGTCTAGGGTAGCACCACCCTCCCCTCATCTTTCAGATCACTCTGTTTTCGTTTCTTTGTTGCCGTCACCATCCAAGGAAATTATCTCATTCATTTGCTCAGCGTTTGCAAATGCCGGCTCCGTAAGACTGCCTTGGTCACTCCTGCCCCTCTGCACCCCATGCCTGGCACACAGTGGGCTCTCAAGCAATATCTATGGACCAGGGAAAGGTTAGATGATCACAGTTCTAAAGGTCAGAAAACCTGGAGTCTTGTCCTTTCTGGTTATCCCCCATGGACTTGCTGGGCGACCTGGGGCAGTGTCCCGCCCCCTGTGGGCCTCAGTTTCCTCATCTGTACCCAGCCCTATAGCTTTTGGATTGCATGTTGCAGAAAGCCCCAAAGTTCTGCAGAGGCCGAGTTCCCCAGCTGGCCCCTCCCTGCTGCAGGCGAGAGCAGGCAGGGACCCTTGTCGACCAGCTGGAGTGGACCTGTCCTCACCCCCAGGTATGTCACCACCACTCCCTGATAGAGGAGAAGCAAGTGACAGAGAAAATGTGCTGCATGGCTCTTAGCTATAGGCCACTTCTCCCAAAAACATGGGCCCAGGTAAGAGTGAGTTCACTTCTCTCCCTGGGCTTCTTTGTAACAAAAATGGGGCAGGTTTTAAGCCCAGCATCTTTGGCAGGAAACAGTATCTGTGTGAAACTCAGTAACATTGTCTTGTTTTCATGGTAACTTTCTACTTAACAGCAGATGATCCTAGTTTTCCATTTAAAGGAGTGATATAAGGTTTCTTTTTGAAATAAATGTATTCAGGGGTGAAATCCAACCAGTATATTATTTTGCGAGTTGCTTTTAGCTTTTTATTGTTGAAAGTGTGAAACATGCTGGGAAGTGGAGATAGCTGCTTGGTGAAGGTGAACCTTGGAGTTGTAAGGCAAATCCCACGCCTGCATGGCACAGCTTTGCGCCTCATGCTTGAGTTTCTTTCGCCCACTCCATGCTGTTTTTCATGTTCAGTTCTCCCAAAGAGTCTCCAAAAATGTCTTTTTACAGCTGGTTTGTTCAAATCAGGGCCCTAACAAGACCCACACAATGCACGTGTCTCGTAAGTATCCTTTTACCTAGAGGCTCCCCTTCCTTTTCCATCCTTCCAGTATTGGTTGAAGAAACAGGGCCATTTGCCTGTGGCATGTCCCATATTCAGGATTAGGCTGATGGCCTCCCTCATGGTGTCATTTAAGGTGTTCCTCTCTCACCTGTAGTTCCTGTTAACAGGGAGTTAGATTAGGAAGCTCGATGAGACTCAGGTCCAACTTTTTAAGCCAGTTGATTTTAGAAGAAAAATATTTAATAAATACTAGAACGGTCCATAAAGAGAGTGCAGCATAAAGGTGGGACGAGGCTGGGCATAGTGGCTCACACCTATAATTCTAGCACTTTGGGAGGCCAAGGGAAATGGATCACTTGAGACCAGGAGGAGTTCAAGACCAGCCTGGCCAACATGGCAAAACTCCTTCTCTATTAAAAATACAAAAATAGCTGTGTGTGGTGGTGCATGCCCATAATCCCAGCTACTCAAGAAGCTGAGGCACAGAAATCACTTGAACCTGGCAAGAGAAGGTTGCAGTGAGCAGAGATTGCACCACTGCACTCCAACTTGGGTGACAGAGTGAGACTGTTTAAAAAAAGAAAAAAAGATTTTAGACAGGGCATGGTGGCTCATGCCTGTAATCCTAACACTTTGGGAGGCTGAGAAGGGAAGATTGCATAAGGCCAGGAGTTTAAGACCAGTCTGGTTAACATAGCGAGACTCCATCTCAAAAGAAAGAAAGAGAGAGAAAAAAATGAAAGGTGGGGCAAGGGTGGAGTTGAGAATGGTCTAAAGAAAGAAAGAGAGGGAGGGAGGAAGGAAGGAAGGAAAGAAGGAAAGAAGGAAGGTAGGTGGGATGAGGGTGGAGTTGGGAATGGACTGGGAACAGAGGAAAGAAATGGAGACGGTTCAGGCAGCGGACTTACCTCTACACGTCTGGGTATTGGGAAACAGCCCAGAGACAGCAGATGACAAAGAAAAGAGGCAGGGAGTCCAGTGACGAGGCAAGGCCCCAGCCTTACCAGGGTGCTGCAGTCCTTACCAGTCCTCACCAGTCCTCTTCTTGGGGGTTTGTGTGGACATGTGCACGCATGCACGGGCACACACATCTCACACACCACGTAGGCACACACAAACATACATGTGCTCGTGCACAAGGGGAGGGTTCCCATTTGGCCCCCCTTGACCTGTATGGCAAGACCCAGGGAGTCGGGAGTCGGGGCCAAAGAATTGAAGCTTCTCCCGAGCGAGGTGGCTCACACCTGTAATCCCAGCACTTTGGGAGGCCAAGGCGTGACGATTACCTGAGCTCAGAAGTTCAAAACCAGCCTGGGCAACATGGTGAAACCCCATCTCTACTAAAATACAAAAAATTAGCCAGGTATGGTATGGTGGCATGCACCTGTAGTCCCAGCTACTCAGGAGGCTGAGGCAAGAGAATTGCTTGAACCTGGGAAGCAGAGATTGCAGTGAGCTGAGATCGCACCACTGCACTCCAATCTGGGCGACAGAGCGAGACTCCATCTAAAAAAACAAAAAAAAGAATTGAGGCCTCTCAGCACCACAGAGTGGGGATTGAAGGGAGCAGCTTTTCTTCTTTGTCTAAGGAAGGGGCTAATGAATAGGCACAGCCTGCAACAAAAGGGATTTAGGTTAGACATTGAGAAGGACTTCCAAGCCAGACAAGGAGAGCTGTGTTACATTGTGGTTATGAAGTGTGTCTCAGAGCAAAGCTGCTTCCCAGCCCTGTCATGTTCTATCTATATAGTCCTGGGCATGTCTGGACCTCTCTCTGCCTTCCTTTCGTTATCCTGTAGATGAGATAGTAACAACGCCTACCTCATGGGATGGGCCTAAGCATTAAATGAATTAGTCACATATAGAGCAGTGGCTACAGGAACCATTCAATAGCCCTTAGGTATTACCGTTCTTGTGTTGATGGGGAGCTGTGTCACCCTGGGAGTTTTAAAGATGGCCACAGCCAGAAACTTTCGAGACTAGAGGCTAAGAAGGGCAGTTGCTTTATATTTGTGATCTGTTGTATAGCTTTACACAGTGCAGTCACACAGCATTGACTCCTTCCTTTTGTTTCATCTTCACAACCCCTGGAGACAGATCCATTTTTCTCCCCGTGATGTGGATGAAGGCCCTGAGGGAGGCCAGAAGGTGTGAGGAATGGCTTGTGAGGACCCCTTGACCAGTTCAGGTCTCTGAGTCAGGACTCCTGATCCGGAGTGCCAGATCTGTGGCTTCCTTGCTGTGTGACCTCAGGGCAAGTCATCTCCCACCTCTGAGACTCCATTCTTCATCTCCTACATTGAGGAATGAGGCTGGAGCCTCTGGTGCCTGTGTTGTCTGCTTTCCCGCATAGAAGTTCTGAGCACAAACCCTGATGGTCAAACCCAGTACCGTCTGCCTTCCCCATGGCTGAAAGGAAACCTGTCAGAACCCTCAGAAGGGACAACCCATGGGGACTGGCTGTCACTTTGACCGATTGCTAATGTCAGTCCTGCCATCTGGAGTGCCATCTGTCCCATGGCCATGCCACCTGCAGAGGTACCCAGTTTTAGGGGCTAGCTCTGCCCTGACCTCAGTTGGGGTGACCTTAGCAAGGTCTTGGAAAGACATCCCCCAAACAGCCTCCACCCCAGATGCTCAAGATCCTGTTTCTACCCTCCCATGGCATAACTCGATAAGATTGTGCAATTGTCTTTATACTTCCTGCTGGCCCAGCCTGGCCCAGCCTCAGGGGACAGCTGACAAACAGAGGCCAGACGGTGAGCAGGCCCTGGCCCCAGATCCCACCCTGGCAAGTCACGTCCCTTATCTGGGACTCAGTTTTATTTGGAAAACGAGGGCAGAGGAGTCAAGTGAGCTAGTTGTTCATTCATTCATTCAGCAGGTATTCATTCATTAACTCCCCCTCTGGGCCAAACCCTATCCTCGAGGCACGAGAAATGGATAAGCAAACCCCTTATCTGCCCTCCTGTCACTTCCAGTCTGTCATTTTCAGCCCTCTGGGGCTGTGAGGGGCCACAAGCATCTCTGGAGCTGAAGCAATCATGGGCAGTTTCCTGGGGGATGAGGCAGCTAAGCGGACCTTGAAGGGGGAGAAGGAGCAGAGGATACAAGAGGTCGCCTCTTGGCCAGACACTCACAGATGTATTTTATTTGGCTTGCATAGGATTAGCCTACCTATCATGTTTCTCCCGGTTCTACTTTGAGAATGTCTCTAGAATCCATCTTGTCCCCACCTTCCCATCCACCACCCCAGTCCATGCAACTGTTCCTCCGTGGCCCCTGCCTGGGCCATCGCCCCCTTACGCTCTCTTCTCTGCACAGCAGGTAAAGTGAGGCCCTGCTGGCCAAGTCTGGCAGCTTAGACGCCGACCCTTTGTGTTCCCTAAGGTGGACGTGGGGAAGCTCTTCTCTGCCTTCTTTCCCAGCTCTTGCCCTGAAGTCAGTGTCCAGCCCCTGCCTGCCCACTGGGACATTAGTGGCCATCCTAGGCCCGAGACAAGATGGTGGAACTCAGGATGCCAGCTCCCCTGGAGGCTGAGAGCCCACCACTGTCCTCCAACACCGAACACTCTTAGCACCCTGGACTTGCATGTTTCCATTTGGAAAATAGGGGCACCCCAGGACCCTATCCTGAAAAGGCCAGTGCTTCTTGAGAAGGGGGATTCAGGGTTTCGAAGTTTAGCCAACTCAGTGTGTGTGCCTTCCTGTGCCTTGCCTGGCTCTGGGCACCATTAGAAGACTGCAGATATAGATGACAAGTGATTTATTTTGTTTCCAGCCTCCAGAGCTTCAGCTCTGGAGTCAGATAGGCAGCGTTGGGTTTATATATCATCCTGAGTATCTAACCTCAGCATCTGAACCTCAGTTTATTAATTTGTTAAAAAAAAAAAAAGGTGGGGAGATAATAAGTGCTACTTCATAGGGTGATTGTGCAAAGAACTAAGCAACATAGATCTCTCCCCGCTCCCCTGCTCATGTGAGCTCTCAGAGCAGTGAAGGAGGGATGCAGAGACAGGTCATCCAAGTGCAGGAAAGCAATGGCTGCCGTCCAGGCTCAGGGAATGGAAAGGATGTGGGGCAGAAAATGATGGACACCTGGAGAGGGGAAGCGTATTGCCCAGAGTAATGATCTAGTTTATATGCCTTCTTCGTGGCACAGCCCACTGTGGGAAATCGTTTTCGTTTGCTCCCTTGGTACAGAAGGAAGACCAGCCCCACCAGGCTCCACAGTTTTGTTCACCAAGTCCTCAGTTGATATCTGGCAGAGTAAGGCAATCAATGAATGTTGACTGGATGAAGGAACAAGCCAGTGGAAAACTGGCTTCCTAGAGGAGGTATCCTTTGAGGTGAACCTTGAGCATTGGGTCCTGGCAGGAAACATGGGTGACTACACAAGCTCCCTTGCAGTGTGGCGCGTGACAGGTCTGTGTGCAGGGTGGGATGGGGTTCAGGGAGCTGGGCACCCGGGCTGGCAGCAGGGGGGAGCCCTAACCAGCCCTAGGCCAGAGGGTTGTGGGAGAGAACAGTTTTATGAACCAGAAAGAGAGAGACCTGGGTACAAACGGCTGCCCATCAGGACCATGGCTGCCAAGGGGCACAGGAAGCGAGGAGGAGCCGAGGCAATGAGTACCCTGACCTACCGTTCTCTCTTCCACCTCCTGATCTCCTGCCAGGGCCCCTGCTGGCCACCCCGTCAGGACAGGAGGCAGTGGGAGCCTGGGAGCTGTGGTCCTGGGCCCAGAGCAGACTGGGGCATGTGGAGAATAACTGGCCAATGTATGTAGAATTCCTGGCCCAGGGTGGACAGGCCTGGAGATCTGGGAGGGCTCAGGTGTGTTGTGATGGAGTGGCGGCCACTTGGGGGTGTCAGGAGGCTCAGTGCAGAGGGAAGATGGCAAAGGGCCTTGCCAACTTCACCCTGGTCTCCTGTGGGTGATGGTCAGTGTGGGAGAGTGGGTAGACAGGAGAGGCTGCACGGACCCCCAGTGGGCAACGAGGGATCTCATACTGTCACCTGTAGTTCTCCAGGCTAAGTTAGGTATAGAGTACCCATTTTGTGGGTGAGACAGATGTGGAACAGTGGCTTGCCTCTTAAGCCAGAGGCAGAAGTTGGAGGGTCTCAAGGCCCTAAGATCACAGGCAGATACATCTCAACACATGAGGAGAGGGCATACATCCAGCGAGGCCTGGAGGCCCGACAGAGGCTCACCGACCCTCACTCAGCTTCCAGAGTGGGGAGTACCTCCTCCAGTCCTCATCCCCCCTCAAGCTGGGTCCCCTTTGACACTGCCGTCCCGCTGTGCCAGCTGCCTTCCTCAAGTGCGCACAGCTCCTGAGCTGTGTCCTGCCCTCAAAGGCCAAGTTCACAATGGCTTCAGCATCTCCCAGGGAACAAATGTGTTCTTTCCTTTGCCTGGGTGGCAGTGACTTCATCCCCAGCAGGCTGTGTGAGTCACTAGACTGAGGGTGGAGGGTCAGCCAGTTCTCTGCAGAGCCCAGCTTTGGCCCTGTGGCTGGGGAGCTGGAATGGCTGAGGGGGTGAAGGCTCCACACAGACCTGCCCTCGCTTCCCGCGCTCTTACTAGGGCTCCCTGTGCCCTACAGGGCAACTGGCCCAGATTACCTAGCACGTGCCTGGCAGTGCCAGGGGCTTTTTAGGTGACATCTGGTATATACTGAGTACACTCTCTGTTTTAGAAACCACTGTGAACTGCCCATGCTGTCCTGCATGCAGTGATGTTGAGAGGTTAAGTCTTATACCCAGGGTGACACAGTTCTATGGTATCACTTATTCCTCATCATAGCCAAAAGGGCAGAGATTTTTATTCCTATTTTGCAAAGGGACAAACTGAGGCTCTGCAAGAGGAAGTAGCTTGTGTAGGGACAAAGGAGTCAAAGATGAGTAAGGAGTGCTCTGTTCTCAGGGATGAACTCCCTGAGGATGGCAAAGACAGATAAAGTGTGACTTGTTCCCAGTGAGTGGATGGATGGGTGGATGGGTGAATGGATGGACAGATGGGATAGATGGATGGATAGATGGGTAGATGGATGGATGGATGGGTGGATGGGTGGACCGGATGGGTGGATGGATGGATGGGTGGGTGGATGAGTGGATGGATGCTGGATGGATGGGTGGATGGATGGACGGGTGGGTGGATGAATGGATGGATGGGAGGATGGATGGATGAATTAAGGTTCATTTGCAATAAATTCAAATTTACAATGATATGTAAGCAACATATGATATGTGGATGGGTGAATGGATGGACAGATGGGTGGGTGGATGGATAGATGGACAGATGGGTGGATGAGTGGATGGATGGGCGAATGGAAGGATGGATGGGTGAATGGAAGGATGCATGGGCGAATGGAGGGATGGATGGATGGATGTGCAGGTGAGGGAACTGATGTATAGATGGGTGGACGAGGGGACAAATGAATGGATGTTAGGAAGGAAGATGATGGATGGATATGTGAATGGATGAATGAATCCATGGATGATTCATTGGAGAGGAAGGTGTATGGATATGTGAATATATGAATGAGTGGGTAGAGATAAAATGGGTAAGCAGAGGCTGCTTCCACCCACAACAGACATTGAGAAAACTTCCCCTACTAGGAGGACAGGCCAGATAAACATTTGAATGGAGGCCTTGGTCTGTGTGGCACAAGGAAGTGAGGCCACTATGAAAAGTGACAGGGAAGCAACGTCCAAGGGAGAGTTTCCTTAGGTCAGTGGGGTTCTGTGACAGAATGTGGAGCCTTAAAGAAAAAACAAGGAATGGGGAGCCTTGAAAGGTAGTGAGCTTCACATCACTGAGGGTGTTCAAGCAGAGGCTGAGTGGCCACTCCTGCTGCATGCTGTGGAGGAGCCCCTGTGGCAGGTGGAGGTCTGCTGTGGTGGCTTGTGAAGCCTCTTCTGATGACATGGAGGGAGAAGAATTTGGGTTCTCGAGTCCTCCAGGGAGGCCACAGCCTTTGTAGAAACACATCTTGCTTTTGGATTAAAAGATTTTTCCTGGCTTGGGGGATGGAGAAGCATGCAGCTGCTAATCTTTGGTGTGGGAATCAGGCTGGAATCCGAGACAGATTCCCATTCTGCACAGGCCAGGGCAGGGGACCTGGGGACAGAGCAAGGCTTTGGCGGCCTGGCCCCACCCTCCCTGTTTCTGCAGATAGGTGATGGCCCTCTCTGAGCCTCAGTTTCCCCCTGGTAAAAATTAGAGGTCCTGCTGCCCACTATACATGATGCTCAGGGCCCTGCAGGGTGCCAGGTGCTGGATGCACCTGCCCTTCCAGGGTACCTCCTGGGGGCTGTAGGTGGGGAGAAGTAGATCTGTGAGTGTTGACCTTGATCTGTGAGTCATTATCCCTGGGGGCCCTGCCTGGGAAGCCCCAGCTGCCTGGCCTGGGCTGGGCCTGGGAGCAGCTGGCGGGGGCCAGGGTGGGGGCTCAAGCTGGGGCCTCAGTCTGGAAATGCCCCAGACTTAGTCTGGGCCCAGACCCCAAGGCCCTCAGCTGCTCAGAGAGGCTCCAGCCCTTCATCCCACCCCACCCCATCCCTACAGAGAGGAGCCAGCTCATACCCTGACTCCAGCATGGGCTCTTAGAGCCAGACTGCCAAGGTTCAAATCCCACCTCCACCACTTCCTAGGTCTGTGATCTGGGGTAAGTGACTTCCCCGATCTGTGCCTCAGTTTCCTCACATGTAAACCAGCACTATTCATAAAATCCACTTTGTAAGGGCATTGGGAGAACTGGATGAGTTAGTTCTGGGCCTGAGGAGGGCTTAGGCCACTCCCCAGGGCTCCACAAGCCCACAGTGGCCTGAGGTGAAACCAAGGCCAGAGGGGCCCGACCACACTCAGCATCAAACAGCAAAGAAGTGGCCCAGCCCGGGCTGGAAACCGTCTTACTCACCAGCTAGAAGCCATCTCACCCACCTCCGGGTCAGCCACTGTCCAGAGGAGCAGCCCTGATTTTGTCTTTATTTTGCTTTATATGAACTTAGCAAAGGCCTTCTCTGGGAGTGAGGTGGCAGAGCAGCCCCTTCCTCCACCCTGGTCTTGGCCAGCTGGTCGGTGGGCTGGGCTGCAGGCTTCGGGCCTCAGGGCGGGAGTTGGGTTTAAGCCTCTGGGGAGATGGGGAGGATGTGGGCCCGCCCTCGCCTCCCCGCCCACCTCTCTCTCTCTGTGAGCTGAGCTCGCCTCGCCCATCCCAGGCCAGCCTCTGGACGCAGGGCCAGCCCCTCGGCTCCGCAGCTGAGCTTTTCCTTACCGGCGGACGCCCCTCACCCGTCCCGCCCTGAGTGACTCACTGCTCCCCTGGCCCGCAGCCACCGCTGTCTCCTGGCAGGAGGCAGGCTCAAGGTTGTGTAGAAGCCACAGGGTCTAGTGTGTGAGGGCTGCTTGGCCAGGAGGGTCTGGAGCAGCTGGACTGGACCAGGGCACAGAAGCTGGCCAGCGGACAGTGGGGCTGGTGGCTCAGCCCTTCAGTGGCCTGTGGCAGCCGGTGCCTCCCCTTTCCCCTGGCTTTGGGGCCTTTGCGTTCTTCTTCCCACCATGAAAAAGGAAGGGACCTGAGAATCCGTGAAGAGAGCCGGTCCCTGGCCAGGAGGACAGGAGGAGACGCTGGGTGGTGGGGCAGTGGTGGCGGACCCCTCGGCCACTCGCTCCTCCACTGAGCCAGGCATGAAGGGGGATGGCAGTGCCGTGTGGAGCCTCATGTGGAAGTACTGCATCTCTGTGAGGACACTCAGGTATTGGGATGCGTGCGTGGCTGCTCTGCCTGGCGGTCGACCGGTGGGCTGGATGGCCTGCATGGCGGTACAGGGTCCAGGAAGGAGCTGGGATGGAGGGAGCCAAAGCAACTTTCAGGCTCTGGTGGAGCAGGAGGAGGAGAGTGGAACAGTAGCTAAGGGCTGTGCGGCATTTGGCTGGGACCCAGAGCACCCCTTCGGGAAAGAAACGCCAAGGGCACGTACAGCATGCGTTACATAACATGCTGGCACGGGACGCTGCTGTGTGACCCTGGTCCTGCCCCACAGCCTCTCTGAGCCTGGTCCTGCCCCACAGCCTCTCTGAGCCTGTTACCCACCAGCGAAATGGGGCTCACACTCATCCCTTAAGCGCTTGGTGTAGTGTTTCCTTCATGTGTCTGTAAATGTCAGTCACTGAGTGGCTGAGGGCTCAGCCGGGACTCAGGCACTAGCCTGCCCACGTTTAATGCTGGCTTTGGCGTTATTAGTGGTGTGAAGTGGCTTCACCTCTCTAGCCAAAGTTTCCCATCTGCACATCCTTTTAGGATTGTCGTGAGGATTTAGTGAGGTAATGCACACTAAGATCAGGGCCCGGGACAGTGCCAGCATTCAGTGTCACATACGACGATCCTTGCTGTTGAGTCTTCTCCCCAGCTGGACAGCTGTGGGGGCAGTGCCAGTATCTGGAATGGTGGCAGTACAGCGGGAATGGAAGGGTGGAGCAGAGCTCCTTAGCCCCCTGGGGAGGGGACACCACCTGTGTCGCTCCAGCCTCTGCAGCCGCCAGAAGGAGGGAGACCAAGAAGCAGGAAGCCAGGTCCTGTGTGATCTCAGCAAGGCTAGAGTCTCCTCATCTGTAAAGGGGAACTGCATGGGGCCAGAATTTGTTTATGGGAGGGCTTAGAGGCAGCCACCTATTTGAAAGATGTGTTTGTACTTGGATACCACTTAAGGGCATATTTTTTTATTGAAACGGATGGATTTGCAACAGGTAAGAGATTGAAAGATTGTCCCTCTTTCTTTCCACCCTCACTACCTGATATATAAACTTTATAAACCTTTGTAAACCTTCCTTCCTTCCTTCCTTCCTTCCTTCCTTCCTTCCTGCCTTCCATTTCTCCTTTCCTTGTTTCTTTTTCCTTTCTTCCTTCCTTCCCGAAATAGTTGTGACAGCTTACAGAAAATACCTACAATAAAATAATTAATTAAAAAAAATCAGAAGCTGGGCATAGTGGCATGTGTCTCTAGTCCTAGCTACTCTGGGGGCTGAGGCAGGAGGATTGCCGGGGCCCGGTTTAAGGGTAGTGTACGATGATCATGCCTGTGAGTAGCCACTGCCCTCCAGCCTGAGCAACACAGTAAGACCCCATCTCTAAAAAACAAAAAAAAATCAGGAGTAGAAAAAGCACAATTTAGAATACAATATCATGAGCTAGGGTAGAAAAATAGAACAAAACAGAGATATACAGGGTCCAGAGGTTCTTCTGTTGGGGTAAAAATTGCCAACTTTCCTGGCAGCCGAAAGGAAAGGGGAAACCCAGCCATGCAGTTCACTCTCGCTGTAATAAGAAACCATAATTACAGTGGCCATAGTTGTCTCTGCTGCTAGGTGAGAGTGTCTGGGGGCTGGGGCCTCAGCCTCAGTGGTGGACCTTGGGCCTGGGAAGGTTTGAGGGAGCTGGGCAGACTGTGAGGGCTAAAGTGTTCTCTTGGGACAAGGATGCCGGCTGGCTGTGGGAAAGGAGAGCGGCCGAGCTCAGCCCTGGAGTAAGTCAGCGGTGCCTGCCCCTGCCCCAGACCCTGGGATAGACCTCCTGGGTGGGTGACTGGGAAGCTGGGCCAGGCAGCGGGGTGAGTGCCCCATGTGCTTTTCCTTGTGACCACAGCTGGATTTTCCTGAGTCTCATTCAGTCCCAAGGTTTCCAGGGATTGGCGCTTTGGAAACCTCAGAGCTTGCTGACAGGATGCAGAGGGCCCAGCACTGGGAGGCCCGCCATGCCCTGCCCAAGGGTAAGCCACTCGCTCCCTCTTGGCTGCCATTTTCCTGAATGGTCTGTAGGAGAAGCGGCACCGCCTCACAGAGCCTGGCAGACTGGCCTCTCTGTGCCTCAGTCTCCTCATACACGAAGTGGGGATAATGACACAGCCACCTGACAGGGCTGTGGAGTGGGGCCTTACGGGAGGGTTTGTGGTCACCGGTAGTTGTCAAGTGGTGATGGGCAGGAGGTTTCATGAGCACTGGCAGGTGGCCTCCTCACCACCAATGAGAGGAGAGTGGCAGGGGCGGGTGTGGGCACCATAATTGGCACTGGGTTTGCCCCAAACCCGCTCTTAGCACCCGTAAGTACCAGGTGCCTCTGTGGTTAGCTGGGGAGGATGGGCCTTAGGCTCCAGGAGAAGCACTCTGAGCCCCTACCCCCTTCTGTTGAGAGCCCCTCAAAGGACTAAGGCCACCCCCCAACCAGCCAGCCAGCCAGAGCAGGCCCTCTGCGGATCCCAGCCCCCTCGGCTGCCAGGGAAGCCCTGAGTCAGCAGGTCTGCAGACCGAGGCGGGGCTGGCGGCGGCCACAGGGACAAATTGGAGGGTTGTGATCGGACAGCACATAGTTTTCCACTTGCGTCTTCAGATTCCCCTCTGAGTGAGCCTGTTGCCCCTGGCTGGGACCCACTCACATCTGGAAAAGCGAGAGGTGTGTATGGAACAGCTGTGGGCCTGCCAGCCCTGGCTCTCTGCTCAGAGCTCTGGCGACCGCAGTCAGGGAGCCGGGAAAGGGGTCTCTGGAACTTTGGCCTGAGGACTCTGAGAGCGACCATTCTGGCTGTAGGCCGTCTCCTGGACAGAACAGCTTGGGAGCTGAGCACCCCAGGGTGTAGAGCCCACAGCGGTAGGTTGTGAGATGTACAGCCCTCGGGCAAGTTGCTAAACCTCTCTGGGCTCGTTTCCTCACCTATAGAGTTGGGGGAGCCGTGCCAGCTGGGCGGGCTTCTTGGCAAGACCATCACTGGGTTCTGTTGGCTTGGCATCCAGTAGGATGCATGGTTATGGCACCCTCTTCTTGTCCTCTGAGTCTCCGTGTGGGGGTTGGGGGGGCCCTGTGATGAAGTAGGAAGCACACGGGCTCAGAAGTCAGGCCGACCTGAGCGCAAACCTGGGCTCAGCCCCTTCCTACCTTGGAAGTGACTTTTAGAGACGTTCTGAGGCAATGCCTGGAAGCAGTAGGTGCCACTGAGGCATTGGCTGTTTGTATAACAGGCAGCCTCCCTGAGCCTCTGTTTCCCTGCCTGTGAGATGCGTGTGGGGACACAGTAGTTCTGGAAGGCGGATGAGACCCTTTAGCCAGCTCCCTGCTCCTCCCCTCCCTGCCTCTGCCCTGGCTGGCCTTTCTCTGGGCACTCACCTCTGGGCCCCTGGCAGACAAAGGCCTTGCCCTGGGTACAGGGCAGGGCCCTGATAAATCCACAGCCTCTCTCAGATCAGGAAGGAAGACACTTTCGCATCTGGCATTATTTTGGAAAAGAAAGATTGTTTTGTGCCTTGAGAGCCAATGGGGCATTTGAGCGGCTTGATGGGCCGGGGCAGCCCACTTGGAACACATGGGGCCCAAGGTGCTGGTTGGTGAGGAGTGGGGTGGCCTTGGCTGCCCTGGCCCTGCCCCCCTCTGCCTTTCCACCATGGCTGAGTCTGGGCAGGAGGGCTATGGGCAGCTCAGCTGGCAGCCAGCCTGTGAGAGCTTCCAGGGAGCTTCCTGGACGATTAGCCATCTGATGCTCCTCTGCAGGAGGGTGAGTGGACATTCCTCTTGGGACAGAGTGCTTACCACCTCCCAGCCTGGGCCATGCCTAGGCAGCTCTGATGCGGGGACATTTGTTCCCACTTGGAACTGGCACCTTCCTTCCTGCAGTGCCCACTGCCACCCACCCACACACTGAAGTGGCCTGGCCCTGCACTTTAAGCCTCACAACCCATCTGCTCCCCAGCTCTGGGACAGCCCACAGAGACCAGGACTCCCTGAGGCTGAGGAAGGGACCACCAGCCTCCTCCCACCCACACCTCCTGGACACACCCCGGCCTGTGCTGTCCATCTCCACGAAGAGCCCAGGGCTGAGTTTTGGATGGACAGGAGGTCCTGGGCAGAGCAGAGCAGAGCTACCACTTCTCTGGCTCTGGGCACTGCCTGGAGCACCCATAAATTCCCTCATGGCTGCTTTCCCCTTTCACCCGTGGGCCTCACCATTGCCTCCGCCCTGCCAGCCTCGCCTCCCTCTCCTCACTTTGTATCTGTGCTGGTGACTGCCGCCCCCTCTCCCTGCATCGAGTCTTTGTGCAGGGGGTGAAGACCTACCCTGTGCCAGGCACTGTGCCAGGTGCTAACTATCCGTTCCACAGCCAGCCAGCTAATGTCCACCCTGTGAGGGGCACTGTCCCACAGCACAGAGGAGGACCGGAGTCTGAAGCTTTGCGTTACTGGTTTCCTCACTGGAGTTGTGGGTGAGGCTCTTCTTGGTGAGCACTGCAGGGTGGCACTCGTGGCCTAGAGCTCAGAGCCCAGCAGCCAGGTGGCATGGGCAAGAGCCACCCTGGCACATGGGAAGAGGCTTTCTTCTGTCGGTCACCAAGCAGTTTGCTGAGCACCTATTGGGTGCTGGCCCGGGCTGGACCCTGGGGATATAGCAGTGAGTAGGGTGGACACCCGGGCCTCCTGGAGCGGATAGATGTTCAAGTGAGAGAGAAATGATAAACGGAAAATAAACAAGATGCCTTCAGACCAGGATCAGTGCCAAGAAGATAAAACTGGGAGGGATGATGGAGTGATCAGGGTGGAGGGAGCCACATGGCCTGAGGAGGTCAAGAAAGGCCTCTCCCAATGGCCATCCGTGGACCAATGGATAAACATGATGTGGTCTGTCCATAGTGTGGAATATTATTCAGCCATAAAAAGGAATGAAGTTCTGACACGTGTTGCAGCATGGGTGGACCTTGAGGACATCATGCTAAGTGAAAGAAGCCAGACACAAAAGACCACAGAGCGTATTTTCTAGGAAACGTCCAGAACAGGCAAATCTATAGAGACAGAAAATAGGTTTGTGGTGATGGGGAGGGGTTCTTTTTGAGGGATGAAAGTGTTCTAAACATAGATAGTGGTGACAGTTGCGCCCCTCTGGGAATATACTGTTAATAAAATCATTGAACTGTACCTTTTAAATGGGCAAGTTGTATGGTATGTGAATTATATTTTAGTAAGACTGAAAAGAAAAGAAAGACCCGTCTGTGGCGGTGGCCTTGAGTTAAGAGTGACAGGATGGAGTGAGTTTGTGAGGACCTCGGGAAGAGCAGGCAGAGAGAGCAGCTGGTGTAAGGACCCTGAGGTGGGCATGCACCTGCAGGAGGAACACGGAGGAGGAGGCCGGCAGGGGTCAGGAGGGAGGGAGGAGCAGTCCCTGAGGTGGGAGGACCAGTTCCTGCAGAGGGCTTGAAAGTTGACTGGGACGGGAGAGCCACGGCTGCGTAACGTCACTGTGCTTTCTGTTTTAAAACTGTCACCTGGGCTGCTATGAGGAAATGAGACTGTGGAGAGGGCGTGGTGGGGCTTGGGGACAGGGGAGACCCGTTGAGATGTGGCTGCCGGCCACTGTTTAGATGGGAGATTGACAATTGAGACCCAAAGAAGGAGGCAGGCAGACTGGCTGGTGGTCACAGCGGGAATTCAGACAGTGACAGAGCACTCCTGGTGGGGAGGAGGCTTCCTGGAGAGGGGCCTGGGAGCGGACCCTGGGAATGTCAGGATGGGCTGGTGGAGGCTCTCCAGATGGCACCCCTGTGGGGGATGTGGCCATGGGGAGACGAGGCTGGCCACCTTACCCCGGCCGCACCACCCCAGGTCCCCTTTGGGCCCAAGCTGCTAAATAAGTAGGGCACCCTCTCTCCAGGGACCCCTGACTCACTGCCTTTGTCCTGCTGGCACCGGTGGGCCCTCTGAGAGTGCAGTGCCCACGTGGCCAGAGACCCAGCAGGGGCCCAGCACTCTGAACAAAGCAGCCTCCCTGGAACTTAAGTGGCCTGAAACACGATCAGCTACCAGAGACTGGCCAGGGAGGTGGTTGTATTATTTATTGACTGGGGCCTGCCCAGTTAAGCTATTTGGGCTTGCCAGACCTGGAAGGAGCCCCCTCAGCAGGGTCTGGGGGCCTTTTGGAGGGCAGGCAGGCGGGGGACCCAGGGTGCCTGACACCCTCTCCCCAGGGCGTGGTTTCCTGGATGCCGACTGAGCAGGGAGGAAGTCAGACGTCAGGACCTGCTGTGGGGGAGGACCTACAGCTCATCCCCAGGGGCCACAGAGGCCAGCCAGGCGGCCAGGCGCTGGGGCTCCAGGGAGACCTCCACCCCCTCACCTTTGAGACTGTGAGTACCACCCACCTGGCCCGGGGAGGGGACCTCGGCAGCCCTGAGAAACATGTCAGGGCTGGTGATGGTCAGGGCAGCCTGCTGTGGTGAGGGTCTCGGGGGCTGTCATCAGAGCTTTCATTGTTTCTGGGAGTTGTATTCTGTGACCTGTTTCTCACTGCCTGGAAAGCACACAGGCCCACCCTGGGCCCAGGAGAACCAGATGTTCCCCCTAGCCTTGAGGGGAAGTTCTCTGGCTCCCCTGCATTCGGCCAGCCCCAGGCCCTGTTAGGGTTGAGAACCAGGCCCCGCAGCCCGCCTGGAAGGCTGGGAGTGTTGCGTCTCTGCCTGGAACCCTCACAACCACCCTAAGAAAGATGGACTCCTGACAATGCCCAGTTTCCAGCTGAGTAAACTGAGGCCCTCAGAAGTCACACAAAAGTCAGAAGTCCTCAGAGGCCCTCACAAGTCACACAGGTGCCCAGGGCGCCTCCAGCATGGTTGGTGCGTTTCCTTCCCACACTGCTGCGTTCATCTCTGTGGTACATAAACTTTGAGCACATGGAGGTTTATGGCCGAGGGAACATAAGGCTTCCCCAAGCTGTGCAGAGAAGACACTGGCTTGCCTAAGTCTTCCCTGCCGCAGGCTCCCTGGGGCCATTTCCCATCTGGCAGTGGCCCAGTGTGTATCCCCCAGGAGCCCTTTGACCCACTGACAAGTTCAGTTCCTTTCTGAAATGATCCAGTGTGGAACCTTGAGGCTCTGCAGATCCTCAGGGCTGGGAGGGTATTGGGGGATGGGCCCTGGGTTCTGAGCTGTAACCCCTGAACCTGACCTCTTGGGGTCCTTGGGCCAACAGCCCCTGGCTCACTGGGGTCATCAGGGGGTTCTACGGATGGGTCAGAGGAAGCTTTTGCCGACCCAGCCTCAGGAAGCAGCCTGGGAGCTCTGACTCCTGTTAGCCAAGCCTCCCCTACCCCAGCCCTGGCTCTTGGGGGTGGGCAAGACAGACAGCCCTTTCCTTAGGACTGGAGCCCAACCCATGGCAGGTGGAAAAACTGAGGCCCAGTGGTAGGGAAGCCATGGGTACCTTCACCCCTGCCCCCATGCTGCAGACAGAAGGCTGCTCAGTGCCCTGAGGGGTCAGTCTCTCTGTGCTCAAAGCCCAGCTCCCCAGTGTGCCCCAGCCATGTGACATGGAACAGATGTCCCAAGATCTCTGGGCCTGGGTTTCCATATAACCCACAGCGAAAGTCCTCCCTTGAGGGGTTGCTGTGAGGCTTAGATGGAGAAGCAGGCCTCAGTGGGGAATCTCCCTGTGGGCGTAGGTGACTCTGGGTTCCCATCTCACTGAGAGATTTACCAGGACACAGTGTCCCTCAGGATGGGTTCAGGGAGCCTTGATGACCCCAGTGAGCCAGGGGCTGTTGGCCCAAGGACCCCAAGAGGTCAGGATCAGGGGTTAAAGCTCAGAGCCCAGGGCGCTGGCCTCCAGCTCAGCTCCCTCCAGCAGTGACCTGCCTTTGTTGGGCTCCAGGGTCCAAACTGGGGAGCCTGGCCAGGTGGCTGCCCGCACCTGTGTTCAAGGCCCATCTTTGTCCAGCCCAGCAGAGGCACAGGGCAGAGCAGGGCCCCTGCTGCCTGCCTGGGGCCCTCAGGGGAACCCATCCTGAGGCCTCATGTCCTCACCTGTGAAATGGCCAGGTGCAGCCAGGAGCCTTTAAGTACTCCATGACTCCATGTGGAGTTTCATGCACATTGTTCTTTGATTAATTCAGTCATTCAACAAATATTTATTGGGTTCCTACTGTGTGCCAGCCACTGTCTTGTCTGTGAGAGTACAAAGGTGATAAACCAGATAAACCATCCCTGCCTTTCTTGGTGTTGGAGAGTCAAGCAATATATGACTAATGCAATGCATGCATGATTGGTTATGGGGGTGACGTGTTCTGTGAAGGCAAGTAGGGCAGAGGAAGGAGATAGACACAAAGGAGGGGTAAGTGGTTGCTCACGCAAAGGTGAGCTCAGTAGCCCCATCTGATGGACTTGCAAACCAATGCCCAGAAATCCTAACCAGTGAGGGGACTGTGTTGGCAGAGTGGGTATCTGGACTGTATCTAGTGTGTGGGAACATAGAGGTGTGTGGGAGCATGGAGGTGTCTGTCAGCTGGGCTTGGGGGTGTGGTCAGGCTGTGGTTAAGAGCCCAGACCTTGGGAGGTCGAGGTGGGCAGATCACTTGAGGTCAGGAGATCGAGACCAGCCTGGCCAACATGGTGAAACCACATCTCTACTAAAAATATAAAAATTAACCAGGCGTGGTGGCACATGCCTGTAATCCCAGCTACTCGGGAGGCTGAGGCAGGAGAATCACTTGAACCCAGGAAGTGGAGGTTGCAGTGAGCCACTGCACTCCAGCCTGGGTGACAGAGCAAGACTCTGTCTCAAAATACAAAGAGCCCAGACTTTGGTGGAGTCTCTGTTCTGTTGCTTTCATAGCTATGTGACCTTGGGTGTGTCGGGGCACGTCTCTGAGCTTCAGTTGATCAGTGAGGACTCTTTTAGTTGCAAGTGACAGAAAATCCAAACCTAACAGGCATAAGCAGAAATGGGGTTTCATTGCCTTCTGGAACTGAAAAGTCTAGAGGGTGACTAGCTTCAGGAATGGCTGAATCACAGCATTCATTTATGGATTTGGACTTTTCAACTCTTACCCCTGCTTTCCTTCCTACTGGCTTCACTGTGAGGCGGGCCCTCTCTGTGGGCATCCCTGGCTCTGTGCCCAGCATGTAGCAAGTGCTCAGAAAACATTAGCCATTTCCTTCCATTTGGTCATCACCAGCCCTGTGACAGGCCAGTTGCAGGAACCAGGCTGTGGTGTTTCTACCTTGGGGATGTTCACAGTGCCCTGGGGGAGAAGGGACAAGAAAAGAGGAAATGACTGCCCAGGGCATTCAGGGCTGAGAAGGAGGTGAGCTCTGAGGCCTGAGAGGAGGAACATTGGAGTTTTTACCTGGAGGCATTCCCCAAAGGCTTCCTGGAAGAGGTGGCGGATGAGCCAGATTTTAGGAGCGTTGGAGGAGATGGCCTGGGGAATGGCAACTGAGGGAGCAGGAGGCCTAAGGTGAGGTTGAGGACTCTCACACAGTGGGGCTGAGCTGGCTGTGCTAGGTTCTTGGAAGTCCTGGCTGAACTCAAAGAGAATTGGTTCTTGGGCCAAGCCGGGAATGGAGGCGAGTAAGACTACATGTGGGTGAAAGGTAGCCCCAGCTGCAAGGCTATAAGGAAAAGAGAGAATGAGCACTTAGTGAACACCTGCTGTGTGCCACACGCCCTCCATATGTTGCCTCATTGTGGCCACTCAACAGCCTCTGGAGGTGCCACATGCCCACTTTGCAGAGAATGAGCCAGAGGTTCTGATCAGATGCTGGAACAAACCACCCGTCTGAGTCCATGAAACCATTTCCCCCACGAACTTAGAATTTGTGACTCACTCATTGGCCAGGCTCAATGGCCTCTGTTCTGCCATCAAGAGGCTGCTGGGATGCTACCCATGACAGGGACAGATGGGGAAGTCACCGTGTTCAAAACAGTCATGTGTTGAAACACCTCCCAGCCTCTGATCTACCAGTAGTGGCAGCGGAAGCAAATACAGCAAATCTGAAACCCGATGTCTACAGAACAGGGGTGTGAAGTGTGAAGCCAAAGGCCCTCATGCAGAAGTGGGTGTGGACAGGCCACCTGCCTGTGAGCAACCAGGGGAAGCCAGCTCAGTGCTGAGTTTACACACTGGATGTTAAAACCACTTCTAAGCTGGCCCCAGTGTATTCACACACGGTTGAGAAAAGCCAGGGAGAATAATAAGGGGTAGACTCTAGGGTCAGCTCCCCACAGTTACTGTGACCCCCTGTGCAGCTCCCTTTACTTCTCTGAGCTTTGGTGGCCTCCTCTGTCGGTGAGGATAACATCTCCCAGCGTGAGAATTAAATAACATTATGCATGGACGTGCCCAGAGGTAAGGACCCAGCAATGGCACAATGAGTGTCAATGATGATTATCCCCAAGGAAAATAAAAATGAATTTAAAATTTCTTAAATGGTCATTTTTGCAACCGTGGACTTGAGCCAACTGGGAAATGGTTTGGTTTAGCCTCTAAGCCCCAGAAGGTAGGCACTGGGTCTTTCAGCCCTGTGTCTGCTGGTATGCCTGAGGCTCAGGAAACGCACATGGTGTGTTAAAACCAAGTTTGAATTTGTCAGATCCCAAGTCCAGGATGTTTATTTCTTAAATTATACAGTGAGACAAAGTTTTTCGAAGAGGAAAAATTTTTTAAAAAGTGAATTTCACTCTGGGGAAATAAGCAGAGTGATTGGAAGCTGGAAGTAGATGCCACTGACACTCAGAGTGGTGGAGGAGGTGTGGGGAGGCTTCCAGGAAAAGGCAGGCTCTTGTGAGCAGGCACTGGCCAAGTGGGGAGTAGAGAAGAGTTTGGGTAGAAACTGTAGGTCAAGTCCCCATGGTGTATTTGGGGAACAGCAGACTTGGGTGATACGTGCCTGGGGGGGGATGAGGGCCAGAGTTCAGGACAAAAAGGAGGGCAAGTAGAGCCCAGAGCCCAGGGTGCTGGCCTCTCCCTGCAGGCATGGAGGAGTCAATGGGGGTTTTTGAGCAGGGAGTTTTATTAACCAGTATTTATCTGGTGTATTAAAAAAGCAGGGGGTGGGGGCAGGCGTGGTGGCTCACCCCTGTAATCCCAGCACTTTGGGAGGCTGAGGTGGGCGGATCACCTGAGGTCAGGAGTTTGAGACCAGCCTGGCCAACATGGTAAAACCCTGTCTCTACTAAAAATACAAAAATTAGCCAGGTGTGGTGGTGCATGCCAGTAATCCCAGCTACTCAGGAGGCTGAGACAGGGGAGTCGCTTGAACCCGGGAGGCGGAGGCTGCAGTGAGCCGAGATCACACCACTGCACTCCAGCCTGGGCAACAGAGCGAGACTCCATCTAAAAAAAAAAAAAAAATTAAAAAGGCACCACAGACTGGCTTGACTGGCTTAAGGCAAAGGCTGAATTTATTGCCTTCTATTTCTGAAACAGCCAGGGCTTCAGGTACAGTCGGATTCAGGGGCTCAAACCGTGACTCCAGATGCCGGCCTCTTTTTCTCTTCTTCTGTCTCTGACTTCATTCTCAGACAGGCTTTCTGCCCAGATAGCCTCAGCAGCTCCAGGTTGACAGTTGTCTTACAGCAAATAACCCTGGCAGAAACTGCTCAGACAGAAGCGACTCTCCCTGGTTAGCTTAGATCACATACCCATCCCTGGACCAATCACTTGAGCAAGGGGAATGAACTACTCTCTCTGATAGACCAAGCTTGGTATTGCATTCAGCCCTGGAGGTAGCTGACCCAAATTAGATGGACTGGGAGTGGAGGAGGGGGTTCCCCAAAGAAAACTGAGGTGTCTTACCAGAAGTGAGAATGGAGGCTGGTCAGGCAGAAACATCCTGCATCCACCACTGCGACCTGCTAAGACCGGCCCACTGGCCAATCTACCACTGCAACCTGCTAAGACTTGCAGGCTGGTCGATCCACCACTAGGACCCGCTAAGTCCTGCTGGCTGGCCAGCTGAGCCATGGGTTCTGCCATGCATCATCACTGCTGATCAGCCCCATGAGGTAGAGTTTGTGATGATCCCTATTTTGCCGATGAGAAAACAGGATTAGGAAGAAAGTCACTTGCTGAAGGTCACACTGTTAGCAAATGTCCTCAAATCTCAAATCAGCTTGACCCGAAGCCCAGGCTCTTAACCATGTGCTCCACTGCCTTATCGCAATCAGAGAAGAGTTTGAAGAGGATGCCTAGGGAGCTTGGATGGAGGACAGGCTGGCAGAGGAGAGGCTGGAAGCAGAGGATGGAGGGAGGAGGCAGGTGCCACGCTGGAACCGTGGTGTGCTACGGCCCGGCTCTCAGTGCACTGTCAGCTTCACTTTTGTTGTTGTTTCCTTACATAGTTAAAATATCTGATAAAATATCTAATCGGCAAAGTACGCATATAGACACACACACACACACACACACATATATGTATATGTATATATAGACGTATTAATTATTATTCCTACTGGTTTCTGCTTGGGGTGATCTTGGCAGGAGGATGTGAGGGACGAGGGTCCTGAGCCTGGAAGCTGGAGTATGCTTGAGCTGCGGGCATCTGGGGCATTTCCGGGGGAGTTTCCTGGGGAAGTGGTCAAAGGGAGTTGGGCGCCCACCTGGCTCAGGGCCAGGGCTGATAGGGAAATAGCCACTCTGCACTTCCCTTTTCAGTCCTACGGCTTCCGAGGCAAGGTCCCGCCTCCCCGATGACATTACATCATGTCAGAGGTCAGCCTACCCACACCCTCCCGGCACAAAGGGGAAATCAAGGCAGCAGGCCATTTTAGCCTCACTGCCACTACATGGAGAGGTATGGCAGTCTGGGCACCCATCCTGGATTGGCTGTCACCACACTGTGTGACCTAGGGCAAGTCACCAGGCCTCTCTGGGCCTAGTTTGACATCTGTAAAAGAAACCTGTGAAGACAGAGCAGGCACATGAACAAGCCTTTGCAAAGAACCTGACCCAGTGCTGGGCACTTCACAGGCTGTCAGGATTCTTTCTCTGTGGGTGATCTCTCAGAATCACAGCCTTGGAACCCTGGAAGGGAGAAAGGCTGCCGACCTCAGAAAGCCAGGCCAAGACCCAGCTCTGCAGTGGACAGGCCATGTGGCCTTGAGCAAGTCACTTCACTTCTCTGGGCCTCCATTGCCTTAACTGGAAAATGGCTTAATAACCACCCCCTCATGCAGGAATGAGAGAGTTCATTAAAAGCCCAGTCCCTGGGATGGGGCTTGCTGGTGTGTCTGGTTCCCACTGGGTTAGCTGGGCGTCCCCTCTGTGAGCTCCGCTTCCTGCCCTGGAGCCAGATCAAGAGCGTTGTTTTATCAATAATTCATCCAACTAATATTGCCTGTGTGCCCAGCACTGCTCAAAGCAGCGAGGACACCAGAGCAAGGCCCTCTCCCTCACAGAGCTGGCATTTGGGGGTTGGGGAAGACAGACGGGTGACAAGTAAACAAACAAACAAGAGGATTTCCAACACCATAGTCAGGAAAATGAAGCAGGAAGCTGTGGTGGGGAGCGACTTGGCGGTGGTCAGCGAGGGCCTCCCTGAGGAGGGGACCTGAGGGCAAGAAGGAGGTGGCCAGCAAAGATGGGGGCTGGCCTGGCGGCGAGGGAAGAGCAGTATGGACAGCTGCCCCGCAGGGATTCAGGCTCAAAGGATGGAGAGTTTGGAGGCTAATGGCAGCCCCCTGAGAGAGGACATCTGGGTAGGCTTTCAAGCAGCAGCAAAGAAAATATGGGATGTTTTTCAAATTCAGAATGTGTGACAAGCTCTAATGTGTGTATGAGGACAGTCCTAACTGTGATCTCATTCCATTCTCACAACAAATCCTGTCCAACAGGAATATCTGCCCTATCTTGCAGAGGGGGAAACTGAGGCAAGCCAAGTGACTCGTGAACATTCCTTGCCAGCCAGAAAGTGGCCACATCAGAATGGAGACCTAGAACCAAGCTCTCCTTAGAGACATGGAGGGTGCAGTGGGTGGGCAGGTAGAGAGCCAGGCTGGCCTTTGCCCTCCTCCCAGGGGCAGCTGGGCGCACAGCTGGCGCCCCCACTACTCAATCCTCTGGATGATTAGAATGGCTGGCAGGCCAGTTATGGAGCCAGCCCCACCTGCTCTGTCTGGAGCACACATACCAGCTGGAGTTCTTGCTGACAGCTCCCCTGACCCTCTTCCTAGGGGCTCTCTCCACCCACCCTCACTGCCTTGGCCACTGTCTGCATGAAGACACGCGACCCCTCCCCACAATCTCGTGCAGCCCCCACCAGCTTCCTCTCCTGCACTCCACCCTTGTGAATTAGGGGTGCCCCTACTGCTGCAAGGATGGGGGCCAAAAAGACCTGGAGGAGGACAAAGCCCAGCAAAAGTGACTTTGGACAAGTGTCTCCTGCTCCTGAATCTATTTCCTCATCTGTAAAATGAGTAGAGAGATACCCACTGGTAGCAGGGCTTTGTGATTTTGACTGCAAACGCATCAGGAGAGGCCAGGCTGCAGGGGCTCCGCCAGTCAGAGTGGCCCAAAGCGCAGACCCCAGGCATCTCCCAAAGACAACCTTTCTCAGGGCTCCATGTGGGTCTCTGCTCTGTTTAAAAGGTAGAGTTCCCCAGTGGCCATGGAGACTGCCATGCCCCTGCCCCTGGACCCAGGAAGTGCTTCAGCGTGTGCTGCTGCCTCCTGGGGCCATGGGTGGGCACTGAGCTGCAACACCAGCTGGCAGTCTCTACGGTGGGGGCTGTGTGCACGTGTGTTTCAGTTAGATTTTGCTGTCTAACAAACTACACAAAACATGATGTCTTAAAACAGCGGCAGTGACACGATTTTGCGTGATTGTGTGGTTGGAAGATCTGGCGGTTGCGCTGGTTGCTCTTGGCTGTGCTCAGCTGGAGGCTCAGCTGGGCTGGAAGTTCCAGGAAGGCCCCACTCCCATGTTGGCCAGTGGATGCCGGCTGTCAGCCAGGCAGCTCCGGCCCCTCCACGTGTGACCACCGCAATGGTAGACCAGCCTCCTCACATGGGGTCCTCTTAGTTCCTTCCACATGGCCCCTGCAGTAGCAGACCAGCCTCTCACACGGGAGTCCCTTCAGTTCCCTCCATGTTCCCCAATCACAGCTCCCACGTGTGGCTTCTGAGGCTGCGCTCCCAGAGAGAAGCAGAAGCTGTAAGGCCTCTTGAGGCACAGCCATCACCTCTGCTACCTTCTGCCAAGGAAAGTCACGTGTCCAAGGGGAGAGGAAGTAGCCCCCAGCTCAGGTGGGAGGAGGGGACACATCGCACCTCACAGAGGCCCAAGTACCAGGATGGGAGGAATTTGTGGTCATATTTGGCAATCACAGGATATGTATCGTTAGGATTTTGCTGGGCTGTTATTTCACACAGGTTGGGGTAGGGGAGTAAGCTTTAGGGTCATTATATAAAGTCACAAAGTTACTATCATAAAATTCCCTTTGAAGAGCCCTTAAGTTGCTCATATCGGGCACAGTACCTGGTTTTGTGTGCACTGCCCTGGGCAGCAGAACTGTGTGTGCTGTGACGTGTGCAAATGCCTGGGCTGGACCAGGGAGGGAACTGAGGCTTGTCCAGACACTGCAGCCTTCGCCCTGCAAGAGGGACCCTCAAATCCCCGCTGGGAAGGGAGGGGGAGCTAAGCTGGCTAGCACACCTTCAGGGCCATTTCCATCCCCTGTCACTAGGAAACCTCTAGAGCCAGGCAGCCCAGAACAGTAGCCACTAGCTGTAAGTGGCTATTTAAATGTTAGCTGATTAAAATTCACAAAATGAAAAACTCGGTCTCCATCTCCCTACCCACATCCTGAGTGCTCAGGCCACATGGCTAGCAGGTGCAGAGCCGGGCCCAAAGCCCTCAGCCAGCCCAGCCTGCTGTGTGTGTCAGCCCCTCGTCCAGGCCCCTCCTGCCTGCCTGCCTCCAAGGTCTCCCAGCTTCGTGCTGGCTGCCGTGGACTTCAGAGAGATTCAGCTTTGGCCCAGCTGCTGCCCTGGGGGACTGCTGGTCTGCTGGGGGCAGGCAGGCCAGTAACACTGGGTGACTGGCTTTGGGCCTCCAGGTCCCCTCATCTTCCAGAGCTTTGCTGAGCACGGAGCCCTGGGCTACGGTCTCCACCCAAGGCCCAGCAACGCAGGCCTCATCCTCTGAACCTTCCCCAACACCATGAAGTATGGGGACACCATTTTCACTCCCCAGCTTTTCCAGTAAAGGGAAGAAACCTGTTTATCATCAGAAATTATGAGACACTCCCTGCCCCCATGCCATGCACACCCCCCATACACAAGGTTTAATACCCAAGATTGAAAAACTACAGGATGACAGGAAGCTGCTAAAACCCAATTTTTAGTTGACTTTGGAGTCTGTGAATTTTATTTATCAAAGCAGCTTCTATTTTGGTTTGAAAGATGTTCATGTGTGAAACATAGTATTTGTTTGGTCTACCAGCAGTGTCGGCTGTACATAGGAATGCAAAATCCCCTAAAATTATTCAGGGGTTCCCAGCTTGGGAATCCCTGTAACCTCCAGGAGCTAGAGTCCCTGGGCGGCCCCCAGGAGTCAAAGGCTTAGTGGTGGAGGTGGATATTTGCGTGGCCAGCACCGTGGCCGGCCCGATGCTGGGTTTGTGGTGGGAGGTGAATTAGCCTCCCTGCTTGAGATCGCTTCCCTCCATCCCTGCAACCCTTCGCCTGGACAGCCCCCAGCTACCCTCCCTCCCGCTCACTCTTGCTGATTCCCTTCTGGGCTTTGCTGGTGGAAGGGTATGTGGTTTATTTTCAGGGTGATGGAAATGGTTTAAAATAAAATTGTGGTAATGGTTACAGAATTCTGTAAATATAATAATAACTGAATTGTACACTTATAATGAGTGAGTTTCATAGCACGTAAAGTATCCCTCAATAAAGCTTTAAGAAAACATGTGATGACTAAATGCAACACAAGATCCTAGATTGGGAGGCACACTTGGCAAAAAAGGACATTATTGGGACAACTGGCAAAATGTGATTTTAAGTTAGTTGTATATTAGATCCTAGTATCATTTCCATGTTAAACTTCCTGAAGTTGACTATTGGAGCATGGTTATGTAAGAGAATGTCCTTGCTCTTAGGAATTATGTGTTGGAGCATTATTTGGGGGTGAAAGTTACATGCAGCATGTTTGCAGTGACCTCTCAAATGCTTCTAAGGGAAAAAATGGTTTTTAAGAGAGCAAAATTTGGTGGAATATGATTAGTGATGAGTTTGGGTGAAAGGTACATGGGAGAGTTTTGCTCTGTATTATTGTTGCAACTTCTTTAAGATTGAAATCACTTCAAAATTAACTTACAACTCTTAAAGAATCCACACATTAAAAACATTATTGTTTTGACCTTGAATAAATCCATGGGCCCTGAATGGAGAAAAAGCCCTGAGCTAGTTGTGAACAGAGTTCCTAGAGAGGGTGCCCCTGTTCATCAGGTCTTTGGCACCCCAAAGAGAAGACACAGCCAGGGCCAGAGGGCAGGGTGAGAACACGTGTCTGTATACAGCATAGCTTGCATCCATTCAGTCATTTACCAACAAATCTTTCCTGGGTGCCACCATGTGCAAGGGAAATCGGCTGTGAAGCAGGCACAGTCAAATCTCTGCCCTCAGGTGTTGAAATGCAGCTGGGGGTCAGGGGAACACTCCACAGGACGAGGAAGCCGATGTGGAAATCCCTCAGCTACACCCAGGCCCCAGCCTCCCACCAGATCTGGAGCCTTGGAGGGCAGGGATTTGTGTCTGAATCACCTCTGTGCACTCCCTGCTGCCTCCCTCCTCCCTCTCCTTGGATTATAAGGAAGTCAGATTCTGTCTCCACATAGCAAAGAGCTTTTGACCACTGGGGCCCACAGGCCTTGGGAGGCCCAGAGTGGAGACAGGGCATCTATGCAGGGCCAACTTCCACCAGGCATACATGCTCAGATATGCCTTTCTGAGGATGTAATATCCTGTTGGAATCATACAACACATGTCCTTTTGTGTCTGGCTTTGCTCACTTAGCATGAGGTTTTTCAATGTTCATCTATGTTGTAGAATGTATCAGTACTTCATTCCTTTTTTTTTTTTTTTTTTTTTTGGTAGAGACAGGGTCTCATTTTGTTGCCCAGGCTGGTCTTGAACTCCTGGCCTTAAGCGACACTCCCGCCTCACCCTCCCAAAGTGTTGGGCATGAACCACCACGTCTGGTCTTTCATTCCTTTTAACTGCTGAATAATAACATTCTATTGTATGGATACATTGTTTTTAGTTTATCCATTCCTGGCTGATGGACATGTGGGTCATTTCCACTTTTTGGCTATTGTAAATACTACTACTAAGGATATTTGCATACAAGATTTGATATGGACATAGGTTTTCATTTCTCTTTAATAGATACCTAGAAGTGGAATTGCTGGGTCATATAGTAACTCTGTTTAACCTTTTAGGAAATGCCAAACTGTTTTCCAAAGTCGCTGCATCTTTTTATGTTCCCACCAGTGGTATACAAGCGTTTTCATTTCTCCTCATCCTGTCCCGCATTTGTTATTGTCTGGCCTTTTGCTTCTAGCTGTCCTAGTGGGTGGGAAATCATATCTCATTGTGGTTTGGATTTGCATTTGTTTGATGTGGAACATCTTTTCATGTGCTTATTGACCATTCATGTATCTCCTTTGATGAAATGTCTATTCAAACCTTTTGCCCATTTAAAAATTGCATTGTCTCCTTGTTATTGAGTCGTGAGTTCTTTGCATATTCTAAATACAGGTTCCAGTATCAGTTATATAATTTTCTTAGTTGTAGTTTATATTTTCTTTCTTTTCTTTTCCTTTTTTTGAGATGGGGTCTCACTCACTCGCCCAGGCTGGAGCACAGTGGTATGATCACGGCTCACTACGGCCTCCAACTCCTGGGCTCAGGCAACCCTTCTGCCTCTGCCTCTCCAAGGTTGGGATTATGGGCATGAGCCTCTGCGGGGCCTTATCTTTTCACTTTTAATTCTGTTGCTTGTGCTTTGGGTGTTGTATCTAAGAAATCATTGGCTAACCCAAGGTCACAAAGATTTATGTTTTTATCTAAGAGTTTTTTAGTTTTAACTCTTTCATTTAGGTGTTTGTTAAGTTTGAGTTAATTTTTGTGTATGATGGGAATCATGGGCCCAAATACTTTTTTTCTTTTTGAGACGTCACCCTGTCGCCCAGGCTGGAGTCCAGTGGTGTGATCTCAGCTCACTGCAACCTCTGCCTCCTGAGTTCAAACAATTCTCCTGCCTCAGCCTCCTGAGTAGCTGGGATTACAGGTGCCCACCATCATGCCCAGCTAATTTTTGTATTTTTAGTAGAGATGGGGTTTTTACCATATTGGCCAGGCTGGTCTCAAACTCCTGACCTTGTGATCTGCCCGCCTCAGCCTCCCAAAGTGCTGCAATTATAGGCATGAGCCACCACATTTGGCCAGCACTACTAGTTAAAGAAGTGATTGTTTCCAATGAATTGTCTTGGCACCTTGTCAAAAATCATTTGACAATAAATTTTTATTATTTATTAATTATTATTATTTTTGACCACTCTGGCTAAGAACAAGACAATACATTTTTAAACATCATTTTTGTGAAGACAAAAACTCGCGCCACCATTTTAACAAAAGCATACTCCAGGTCATCTTGATGACCCTCCACCAACTGAGCTCTGCTGCCTAATGTCCATGGCTGCCTTTTCTTTATGAACATGTCATCATAGAACCTTCCAGTGTTGCAATGTTTACCACTGGATGCAGTGTTTCTTAAAGTAGGGTCTTATGAAGCTCAGGAACTGTATTCTTAGAGGTCCATCAGTTCTTTAAGTTTGAGAACCCCTAACATAGAGCCATTTCTTAGATGGGAGGGTAGACTTCCAGGTAGGGAACACAAAATGTCCAACCTCATGCATCTATCTGCAGGTGCCCACAAGCCAGCACGGGCAGTGTGGAGTAATGATAAGGACTCACTTAGGGTTGGGCGTGGTGGCTCATGCCTATAATCCCAACACTTTGGGAGGCCAAGGTGGGAGGATCACTTGAGGCCAGGAGTTCAAGACCAGCCTGGCCAACATGGTGAAACCCCATCTCTACTAAAAATACAAAAAAAAATTTGCTGGGCATTATGGCAAGTGCCTGTAATCTCAGCTACTTGGGAGGCTGAGGCAGAAGAATTGCTTCAACCCAGGAGGCGGAGGTTGCAGTGAGCCAAGGTCGAGCCACCATACTCCAGCCTGGGCGACAGCACATGCCTCTGTCTCAAAAAAAAGACCCACTTGGGTAAGTCACTTCCCCTTCCTGATCCTCTGCTTTCTCACCTGTAAAATGGAAGGCACACCACCCATCTCAAAGAATCTGCAGGAATAGAGATAGTTTGGATAAGGTATCTGGCACAGTGTTGGCTGACATGAAGTGGGTACCAGTTCATGGAAGTTGTGTTCATTGCAAGCCTGGGGCTGCGCCCACTACCTGGCTCTCCTTCCAGCCCTCCCTTCCACAGTGCCTACTCTCTCCAGCAGAGCAGACCTTGAGGACTGACTCCTGGCTCCAGCCTTCCCTCTGCCGCATGTACCTCACCTGTCCCCATCACCTGTCTGTTTACAGGGAACAGTTCTGTAGCAGGTCCTGTGCTGGTCCTAGAAAAGCAATGATGAAGACTCCATTCCTGCTTTCAGAGACCTTCTGGGCAGGTAGACAGAACCATTAGCTGATAGAACAGCGTGATAGCTGCTATTTTATTATTAATAGCTAACATTGATAGAATTTCTGCTCTGTGCCTGGCCCCACTGTCTCAAGGTGTACAGGATACTGTGGGAGCCAAGAAGATGATGTCTAGAGGAGGTGACATTTTTAGAGCTAGATTTAAAGGATGGGTTTAGACTTCAGCTAATATACAAAGAGACATGAGCATTCTAGGAATTTTTGCCCATTCGATGGATAAAAATGGCATCTCATCATTATGATTTGTGTTTCTGTATAAGTAAGGTTGTACATCTTTTTGCATATTTACAGGCCATTTGTATTTCTTTTTACTGAACTACCTGATCAAATTAATTGGACATTTTTACTTTGAGTTGTTCATGGTTTTCTTATTGATTTGGAATAACTCTTTATATATGGAGGAAATCAAGGGAATAGTATGTGCTAATACACAGTGGTATGACATGGTACAGTGTGCTTGAAAAGCATTAAGTTTAGCCTGATTTTGAGAGACATAGCTGAAGATAGAGCTGAGCAGGGAGGCAAATTCTAGTTCCTAAGGAGCTCGGACTTTATTATATAGGTCATGGGAGTTACAGAATAGTTTAGAGCAGGGAAGGGATGTGAGTGAATGTGTATTATTGAAAATTGCGTTGATAAGGGACAATAATGGACAGAGAGAAGAGCTAGAGGGGAAAATTGAGGCCAGAAAGTACAGGAGCTTGAATGTCCCCTGAAGAGTGTCTACTTGGTGTGGTGGGCAGTAGGGAGTCACAGAAGTTTCTGGGTGATGACCAAGGGTGAACTGCAGAGACAGTGGGGATTGGTTGCCTGCTACACTTCCTGCTTTGCGGGCAGCTATAAAGTGGGGGGCGGGATTGAGGCCAAGGCTAATCTCTGGGTGGGGTGAGCGGTTTTGCTTCCCAACATGACGCTTTGCTCCCCTAGATGTCTCCACCCCACATGGGTGCCCAGTGCTGTGTCATCTGTCCCCACACCACAGCACTGACCTCCCACTCAGACAGATGAGACCATTGCCAGGGGGAGCCTAGAGAGGAAATATGAACTAAGAGTTTCCAGGCAGGGCACTGAGAATGAGGGAAGGAAGAAGGAACAGCACACTGGCGAGCCGGGAGGGATTTTAGAAGTCATGCAAGGCGGCTTACCCTCGGTCCTACTCCTATCAGCCCAAGGACACGGGGTCCCTACCTCCCTAGCAGCCATTCCATTTCTAGGTGGCTCTTCCAAGAAGAAGGTTCTGGAGCTGTAAGGAATCTTAGCACTCATTTTATGCTTCTTGATAGAGGGGACCTTGGGGCTCAGAAGGGACATCTGCCTTCCTGAAGTCACACAGGGAGTCATCCTGAGTGCCACAGCAGGCCCTAGAAATCAGGCCTCTCAGCTCCCCGCTCAGAAGTTACTTTTAAACATAAACTTTTACAGACAGTAATACATGCGTATTACAAACAGTAATACATGCAAAAAATACTTAAGTGAAACATTTCAGTGAAAAGCCAGTCTCTTTCGCACTCCATCCCCCAGGGCACGGAGACGTATGTCTAGGGGGACAAAGCATCATGATGGGAAACAAGACCATTCAACCCAGAGATCAGCCTTGGCCTTGATCCCGCCTTCCCCCCTCCGCCCCGCCCACTTACTGCCTGTAATGCAGGAAGTGTAGCTGGCAGCTCTCTATCCCCACTGTCTTTACAGTTCACCCTCAGTCATCACCCAGAACCTTCCCCAGGGCGTGGCTGTACCAGTTTCTTGAGCATCCTTGTCAGAGACAACATATACAGGTACCAGCAGATATTCTATACCCCCTCTTTTTTCTTAATTCCAGATTTTTGTTTTTATAAAAAAATTTTTTTTTTAAAGACAGAGTCTTGCTACATCCCAGGCTGCTCTTGAACTCTTGGCCTCAAGTGATCCTCCCACTTCATCATCCCAAGCAGCTAGGATTACAGGCAAGAGTCACCGCACCTGGCTTATTCCCTCTTTCTTACATAGAAAGTAACACACCCACCAGACATGGTGGCTCATGTCTGTAATCCTAGCACTTAGGGAGGCCGAGGCGGGTGGATCACAAGGTCAGGAGTTCAAGACCAGCATGGCCAACATGGTGAAACCCTGTCTCTATTAAAAATACAAAAATTAGCTGGGTGCAGTGGCAGGTGCCTGTAATCCCAGCTACTCGGGAGGCTGAGGCAAGAGAATCACTTGAACCTGGGGCGCAGTGGTTGCATTGAGCCGATATCATGCCGCTGCACTCCTGCCTGGGCTACTGTGTGATACTCTGTATAAAAAAAAAAAAAAAAAAAAACAAAAACAACCACACCCCACATTCTGTATTGCACCTACCAAGATATCTTGGGCATTGTTCCTTACCAGTCCATATAGAGATGCCACTTTTTTGTTGTTGTTTTTGTCTTGTTTTGTTGTTTGTTTTTTGAGACAGGGTCTCACTCTGTCAGCCAGGCTGGAGTGCAGTGGAGCGATCACAGCTTAGTGTAGCCTCAACCTCTCCCAGCTCAGGTGATCCTCCCACCTCAGCCTCCTAAGTAGCTAAGATTACAGGCACACGCCACCACACCCAGCTAATTTTTGTATTTTTAGTACAGATGGGGTTTCACCATGTTGCCTAGGCTGGTCTCAAACTCCTGGCCTCAAATGATCCACCTGCCTTGGCCTCCCAAAGTGCTGGAATGACAGGCAAAAGCCCCCGTGTCCAGCCCTAGAGTTGCCACATTCTTTTTTGATAGCTGCATAGGCTTCCATCATATGGATGTGTCTTAATTATAATCTGTTTAACAAGTCCCTCACTGGTGTGGTGGGCTTTAGGGAATAAGAGTACTTCAATAATTTTTATTCACTTTAAAAACATTTATGGTAATGTGCATTATGACATTTTCATCAATGACACACCACATATACTATGGTGGTCCCATAAGATGATAATACCATATTTGTACCATACCTTTTCTATGTTTAGCTATGTTTACATACACAAATGTCTTTTCCCTGGTCAAATTAATTGGACATTTTTATTTTGAGTTGTCCATGTTTTTTTCTTATTGATTTGGAATAACTATATGTGGAGGAATCAAGGGAATAGTTGTGATGACTTGTCCACAGTGGTCAGTACAGTCACATGCTGTGCAGGTTTGTAGCTAGGAGAAATAGGCCGTACCATACAGCCTAGGCATGTAGTAGGCTGTGCCATCTAGGGTGTGTAAGGAGACTCTGTGAGGTTTCACAATGATGAAATCACCTAAGGACACATTTCTCAGAATGTATCCCCATCATGAAGCGCTGCAGCCTGATTGTTTAAATACAAAGACATGTCAAGAAGAAACTTCGATTGGCCCATTAGCTTGTGCCCAGAATAACCCCTGTTGACCTTTTAAAAATCAACTAATACAAAAAAGTATAAAATGAAAAGTAAAAGCACCTCACATATCCATTCCACACACCCCTCAGTCCTCCCAAAAAGTATCTATCAATAACAGTTTGTTGGCCAGGCGGGGTGGCTCATGCCTGTAATCCCAGCACTTTGGGAGGCCAAGGCGGGAGGATCACAAGGTCGAGATCGAGACCATTCTGGCCAACACAGTGAAACTCCATCTCTCCTAAAAATACAAAAATTAGCTGGGCATGATGGCGTGCACCTGTAGTCCCAGCTGCTAGGGAGGCTGAGGCAGGAGAATCACTGGAACCCGGGAGGCAGAGGTTGCAGTGAGTCGAGATTGTGCCACTGCACTCCAGCCTGGTGACAGAGTAAGAACCGTCTCAAAAAAAAAAAAAAAGAATTTATTTCTTTCAGCATATTTATGTCCTTTGGGAATGAAAATTAGGAAATTCCCACACACATCTACACAGAGCCTTTTAAGTTGTACACCAAAGAGGTCATGATAATACAATCTTCTGTTCCTCGAATTTTTCACTAGAAATATGACCTGGAGATCTGTCCATCCTAGGACGAAGTCCCAGCAGTGGGTATCTTAATGAAGTTACTCCCTCTCCTACTGCTGGACACTGAAGATACCTCTTTTCTTTCGTGGTTTGCTTGTACACACAGTGCTGTGTTGTCTGTCCTTGTATTTTTATATTAGTGTGCTGTAGTAGCTTTGCCATACCCTTCCCAATAGGTTGCACCATCTGGCACTTCACTCTACAGTATTTTTGAGAGTGCTCATTTCTTCCCCCCTTCAGGAGCAAAAGTATTAGCAAACTTGTTCGTTTTTGCCAACTTGTTAAATGAAAAATGGCAACGATGTTGTATTTTGATATGTATTTCTTTAACATACATTTAATTACAAGTGAGATTGAATATCTTTCCATGAACTGCTTGTTCATATCCTTTGCTCTTTTTTTCTGATGGGTTAGTCATCTTTTTCCTATTGATTTGAAAGGGCTGTTTATGTATTAGGGAAATTAACTTTCCTCTCATTTTCCTCAATTAACTTCTGTCATATGTGCTGCAGACATTTTTTTTCAGTTTACTATTTGTCTTTTTTACTTTGTTTATGGTATTTTGATTCCATTTACACAGTTTTAATTTTTATGCAGTTAAATGTATGACATCTTCCTTCACAGTTCCTGGGAATGAAAATATTTACACAGTGCATTTCATACAGGCTTTCCACACATTATCATAGTTAATTCTCACAGCAGCCTTTGAAGCGAGGCAGGGTGGGAATTTTTAGCATCAGTTCCATTTCAAGGATGAGTTCAAATGAGTCTCAGAAAAGTCCTGGGACCTGCCCAGGTCAAACAGATTCTAAACCCTTGGCCATTCTCACTTCCTCACTCTTCCAACCAGCCAGGTGACCTCCTCCTGGCACTGATAACAAAAGAATATGGCTTCTCAGGGACTGCATTTTTAATTTATTACAACTACAAGCACCTTATCATCCCTTAACTGCTCTTAAAAAAAAAAGGTTTTTTTAAGAGACAAAGTCTTGCTCTGTCGCCCAGGCTGGAGTGCAGTGGTGCAATCATAGCTCACAATAACCTTGAACTCCTGGGCTTAAGCAATCCTCTTGCTTCAGCCTCCCGAGTAGCTGGGACCACAGGTGTGCACAAACATGCCTGGTTAATTTTTTTTTTTTTTGAAATGGGGTCTCACTATGTTGCCCAGGTTTGCCTCAAACTCTTGGCTTCAAGTGATCCTTCCACCTCAGCCTCCCAAAGCACTGGAATTACAGGCATGAGCCACCACGCCCAGCCCTTAAAAATATTTTTTAAACCTCCAGTAATATGGAAGGGTAGAGTATGCAGCAGGGATGGGACTCACATTTTGCCCCACAAGCCCATCCCCAGGGTATCCACTGTCCAGTTGGCCATGAGCACGATAAGCAACCATGGGCTCATTCTTGCCACGAGGCAGGAAGACCCACCAGGAGCTGGGCTGTTCCTTATTCATCTCTGTCACCAGTGCCTTGGGTATTCTAGGGACAACTTAGGTGCTCAATAAATTCTCCAAGAGTGGCGAGTGGGGCAGTCAGGCACACTGCTTAGACTCTGCAGCTTTGCAGGTCCCATCTCATCCTTCAGCAGCTGTGTGGATGTGGGCAGGTGACTTTACTTCTCTGCCTCGGTGTCCTTGTCTGGGACACCCAGTATCCTGAAGTGAGACAACAGTGCCTGCCTCTCACTTCTGATCCGTCTGTGCCTTTCTGGATCCATTTGACCACTCTCACCTGGCCCGGATGTCCAGGGTCATGAGATGTCAAAGGTAAAAATCAGGGTCTCTCCTTCTGCCCTTCCCTCCCAGAAGTCCAGAGGAGGAAACGTCTTGGCCTAGGTCACACAGCCGCTCGTGGCAGGGCCCACAGAACCGGGTCTTCTGACTCATGACATCACTCGCTCAGCTTCTCGGGCTGGGGCCGGGGCCGGCGGCCGCGTCCCTCCGGTCTCCGGTCTCGCCGTCTCTGGGCACCAGGGGGCGCCTTGTCCCAATCGCAGCCCGCCACCTGACGCCCAGGCTCCAGCGCCGCCGGGGTCCCGTTGCCTGAGAAAGGTCGCCGCTCCCGGCCCGGCATTCGGGGCTCCCGGAGCACGTCTCTGCTACCTGCTGGTGCATGCATCCTCGCTTTCTCCTTCGGTGCATCCCTGCCGGCGCGCTCCTGTCCCTGCCCCTTCCAGGCCCGGCCTCTGCTACCTGCGCCACTTCTTCCAGGTCTTCGGGCTCCCAGTCGATTGCGCGCACCCCATTCTCGGTGACAGTCGTCAGGCCACTGGGACTTGTCCCAGCATCTAAGTCGAGGTCGGCTTTGGGCTGAGGGCGGCGCCAGCAGGCCCAGGTCCCCACCCCATCCCCCGTCAGGAGCGTGTGTCTTAGGGGGCATGCAGAGGGGCATGGTGCGGCTGTGCGCCTCTGGTCCAGTGGCTTCCCCGCTCTGGGCCTCAGTGTTCCCATCTGCGAACTGGGGAGGGCGGCGGGGGAGGGGCGTCGTTGGCCCGGGCTGCAGCTCTCCTTGGGAGGAACCAGGGGACTTAGCCTGAGGTGCATTTGCTCGCAGTTTATTGGTGTTCTGGGGTAGTCTGAGGGAAATGCCAGGGGTCGCACTGCCCCCGGCTCCGCGCTCGGACTCCGCGTAGCCGGCTCCCGGGGCTCATCCGCTGCAGCGGCCGCACGGACCTGAGCGCCCTCCACTCCCCCAGGCTTGGGTGACGTCGGCGGCCGGGGCGGCACCGTCCTCCCCGCCCCCCAGCACAGACGCGCACGCACACACACCTTCCGAGGGGGGGAAACTGAGGCCGGTAGCAGCGAGGCCACCCGCCAAGGTCACGGAGCACGGGCGGCGGGACGGGCAGGAGAGCGGCGCGCCGCGAGGCCGCCCCGCCGGCGGCGCTGTGATCGGGCTCCAGCTTCTGCTCCGGCTCCGGAGCGCCCGCCCCCCCGGCCTGCGCCCGGCCACCCGACGCGCTGGGGCCGCGCCCGCCGCGGGGACGGCGCGCGCTCGGCGGCTGCGGGCGGACCCGCGAGGTAGGAGGCGGGCCGGCGGGGGACGCGCGCGGTGGCGGGTGCGGTGCGGGACCCCGGGCGGGGGTCGCTGGGGCTGCAGCCGGGAGTGCCCTCCGCAGGGAGGCCTGGGTGGCAGCTCCGCCCCCGAGGCCGCGATTGCACCGACGCGCGGGTGGTTCTCGGAAACCTGGGGCTTGCGGGGATCGCAGCGGGCTTCGCGGAGCGGGGCGCGGGAGGAGGTTGCGAGGCCGCAGCTGTGGAGCCCGCACCGGCCGCAGGATTGTGGGGTTGGGGATTAGTGGCCGCCAGGATCACGGGAATGGGGGCCGGGGCGCGCCAGCGCCGGTCTTTCTGAGCTGGGCTCTGGGGTGTCGCTCTCTGGGACTGGAGCGGTGAGGACGCAGAAGCCCCAGCCTCCGCCGCTATGCAGATGACTTATCCCTAAGCCTTGGGGACGCTGAAGGCGCGATCTTGGTGGACTGGGGGAGGTAGGGTGTTCCAGGAATGCAGTTGGTTGCCTCTCCGAAGCGGCGGCGGCGGGGCGGGGGTTACGACGGGTGTGAGTCTAGGCCCCAGGGGTCGCCGTGCAAAGCACCACCCGGTCCCCGACTCCGCACTACCCCGCTTCTCTTCCCTACCCCCACCCGGCCCCCACCACTGCTGCTGCCTCCCGGCGGAGAAATCCCGCCACCGCGTCCAAGGTCCCGAGCCTGCAGGCGGGAGGTTGAGGCATCTCAGGAATTCGCTGGGAGCCTGACAGACAACGCGCTCTGGGAGGGAGGGAGAAGCTTTGGCGGGGCTGGAGGGCTGGGTCCGAATCTGGCCCTGTCCCTGTCTCCCAACCCAGTGTGACCTTGGACAGCCCCTCCTGCCACCACCATGTGGGGAAGTGACTGGTTCTTAGTCTTTGGGTGGAGGGAGCTCTCCCTGTCAGACCCCCCAGGAGAGTTGGTTTAGGGAGCAGTCTTGGGGGCCAGAACAGCCTTGGCCACCTCTGGACCCTGACCCCTAGGGGGCAGGAGGCAGCAGGGGGATGAGGTGTGATGGGGGCTGCTGCTGAAAACCTGTCCCACCTGCCAGCCTGAGAATGAGACTCTCCTGGGCCAGGGACTTAGACTGTGGGGTCCTCCCTGCAACCTCCTGCTACAAAACTACCTGTCCTTGGGCTCTAAGCAGGCAGGGTGGGTTGGCAGAGGTGAGTCAAGCTTCCCTCTACCCCGAACAGTCCTGGGGAACTTCCCCTCCCATGTTTCTGCCAGGCAGTTGTCACTTTAAATTGCCAAGCTCTCAACTGTCACAGCTGATCTGTTCGTGGAGCAAAGGGAGCAGAAAGGTGACAGTGGGTGTCCCCTCCCCCTGGCCCTGTCCAGGAGATGAGGCTCACAAGGACAGCAGTCGGCTCTGCCTGGTCAGCTTTGTGCGTGTTGCTCTGAGCATGCTCAGTGATCTGTGGTGGTGAGGGTCCTGTCCTGGACTGGGAGCAGGGGTCTGGTTGCGCACTTTGATGGGCCACTGTTCCATTTTGTGGTCAGGCTCCACCAGACAGTGGACACACTGGCCTACACAGCCCCCTTTGAGCAACTCTGAATTGAGGTGACACAGGAATGGCTTTCTGGTCACCCTCCCCTGCCCCCAGCATGATGCCCAGCTCCTCACTCCAGTTGGCAAGGTGGCCAGACTGCTGAACTCATGTGCAATCAGAGCCCAGAAGCCAGGTTTAAGAGGAAGGAAGAGAAACTGCCTTAGCTGTGCCACCTCCTTCCACCCCCCACCTTCCACAGGAAAAGATAAACAGAGGTGACTTAGGGTGGCCACAATGCCCACAGCCCAGCCATTAAGCATTAGTGCCAGAGGGAGCATCCCATAGCCACTCCACTGTGTTACAGATGGAGAACTGAGGCCAGAGAGAGGCAGGGACATGTCCAAGGTCACACAGCATATTCAGAGTAGAGGGGCCCTGTCCCCAGCTCTCCAGCAACCCAGTCATCCTGAGAGAGCTGCTGCCTGGGGAATGCTCGGAGGACTCAGCATCCCCTCAGAGGTCTCTGCAGTGGAGGGACAAGGGAGGGGGCCTGTGCTCACCTCTGTAGGGGACTGTCTCCTGCATGGTTTGCAAACATTAGGTAATCTTGAGTCTCATGACTGGAGTTGCCACTCTCTCCCAAGGCTGCTTAAAGGGCCCGTGGCTGCCCGCCCTTCCAGCCACTGGTCTAACCAACCTGCCCTGCCCTGCCCATCCCGTCCCATGCCTGCTGTCCCCACACCACCACCCTTGGTTTTAGTCACACTCCCTTCCCCATTGTCCAGAGGGGAGTGCCGAGGTCACACCAGAAGAACTGGGACCATTTGTGTCCCCAGCTTTCCTGCACACAGTTTCAGCCATTGGTATGGGGGGTGGACCTAAGCACCTGAGTGTCCCCAGCCAAGAACACAGCCATCCTTTGTTCTTGTAGGAAGCTGCCCATCACTGGGCTGTGCAAGCTGGTCTTTGTGCTGGTCAGGGAGTCTGAATCTGCCCTCTGGTAGGAGAGCTGACCAGAGGCCTCATCACTCCCACTGCCCCTCATAATTAGGGGATGTGGGGAGCTGCTCGTTCCTATCAGGAGGTGTTTCTCGCATGCAGGAGGCTGGCAAAGGCCCATTCTGTTGGTGAGGTCCATGTGGACTGGGGTCCTAGGCACTGCTGCTATTAAGACCAGCATTCATTACCACCATGCAGTGAGATGCAAACCTGCTTGTGGGAGTGGCATTCTCTGAAGCTCCTCTGCCTTTCCACTGGGCCCAATCTCACCCCACCTTGGCTCCTGCAGGAATGTACACCCCACCCCTGCCATCTGGCAAACTCCATTCATCCTTCATCACCCTCATCCATGATACCTCTTTGGCAAAGCCTGCCCTGAGTCCCTGAATCTTTCCCACCGGGATACCATTATCACTGAACAGAGGGCGGTACAAAGTGGGGTGCAGGTAGGAACTAACTTTAGACCCCTGGTCATACACCAGTCTTCCAGACTCCCCCTCACCGCCTACCTCAGGGCTATTCAGTGGGGCCACCATAGCAAGCTTCAGCTTGGAAAAGCAGGAAGCAGGCCGCTAAGTTATCAGTGACTTAGAGAACTGTGACTCAGAGAACTGTGTATGTGGCTTTCTAATCCAGCAGGATTGCAGCGCAAACCCAGCGAGCATTTTTTTCTAAGCATCTACTCCATGCCAGACCCGATCAGTAGGGGCTTTCACATGTATTTCCCATTACATCTGCAAAACCACAAACCCATCATTCCCTTGTACGACAGTTCTCAAAGCGTAATATTAAAACAGTGTCAATCCCACAGGCCAGCCGGAATGATGTAGGATACTGCAACCTGTCATTTGCCCTTTCAGCTGTGCTTTGTTGCCCCAGAGCCCCAGCAGTGTACCCAGACACCCTCAGGGTGGCATTGCTCTGGAAAGGGCTTCAGACTCAAGTGCACAGAGTCCAAGCTGACCCAAATAAATCCCCGCGTGCTGTGTGTGACAGCATAGAAAGCCAGCTGTGGGAGCTGATGACCTCTGTACACACAGCTTGGGCCTTATCTGCTGTCTCTTTAGAAGGTAACCCTGGCCTGCGTCATGCCTTATCCTGTTGTGCTTACGCAATTTCTTCTTCCAGACTGTGAGCTCCCTGAGGCCAGAGTGGGGCCTGAGGCACTACTTCATCCGTAGTGCCAGGCGCTGGTATAAATTCTTGTTGTGCCTGACTGAGACTGAGCTGAATCCAAATGAGGAACAGGCTGCCTTAGAAGGCAGTGGGTTCCTCTCACTGAAGGTGTGCGCAGTGAGGCCAGGTGGAGGATTCTTGAATTTCAATTAGCTGAGGTGCCCCACAGGACCATTTTAGCTCCAAGACTCCCAGAGCCAATGATTTATTTTTTATTTTTTTAATAATCTGAGGACTTGGTGGAAAGCTATCAGGATAGTAATACAGGTTTGTAACAATGCTAAATGTGCCAACGTGTTTTAATAAAGCCAAGTGCCGAGGGGTATTATGGGAACATTTCATTATTCAGCTCAGCCAGATGCTGAACCAGGACCAGGTTATCCAAGTGGCCTGAGGGTTTGGTATAAAAGGAAACAGGAAGAACATTGAGCGTCTTATGATAATCCTTGACCAGCAGCTGGGGTCTGTCACTCTAACTTAGGAGGCCTTTAGGTCAGAGAGCGGGACACTTCCTTACTTTGGACACGTCCCTTCCCCTCCCTGAGCCAAAGCTTCCCCATCTTTGTCATGGGGCCCCTAATCCCTACCCAGGCTTCGTTACTGGGGGCTGAGAGTTTGGAAGAGTCCTGGAAAACACTTTAGGAGTCATAACCAGCACTCAGGAGGGTTGAGGGTAGGTGAGGACAAGAGTGGCTGAAGCTCACAGATCCTGATAAGCTCAGGTGTGTGGAGTGGCCCAGGGTCAGCCTGCCTTTTGGGGGCTTCGGAGTAATGGACGGGGTTCAGCCCTTCTGTGCTTCGAGTTCAGTGATCCTAGGGTTGCTTGGCGGCAGCTGGGCTGGGTTCGAATCCCAGCTGTCAACTTCCTAGCTTGGTGCATGACCTTGGACAAGTCACTAGGCCTCCCTGAGCCTCAGTTTTCTCCTCATTAAAATGGGGTGATGATGACACCAACCTCCTAAGGCAGTTCTGAAGATAATTCTGTGAAAGTGTGTCAATATCATGCAGTTGTTTTTTGTTTTCTTCTTTAGGGATATCACAGATTTCTGGGATCTCAAAGTGCAAATAGAAGCATCAGCTCCCTTCATTTACTCCTTCAGCAAATATTTATGGAGCACCTACTATGTGCTGCCAGGTTTTGGTTTTGGTGCTGGGGTTACTACCAGAGCAAAAGAGACCAAAAGCCATGCCCTCCGGAAGCCTTTATTCTGGTGGCAAGAGACCACAATAAATAAGCAAACAAAATAATTTTGGAGTGCTAAGTGCTAAAATCAACCCATCTGCTCCAGTTGGGGTTAAATGTGATTTGCAATGGAAGAACTCTTCCAAAGAGACCAGAGAGGAGCGCCTTGGTTTGGGCTTTGCCAAACCTAGATTCTCGTCTTGGCCCTGCTGGCTTCTAACTTGCTTTGCAACGTTGGGCAAGTTCCTTCTTGTCTCTGATCCTCAGTTCCTGTCTGTGAAATAAGAGAGCAAGATGAGCCCTTCCAGCTCAGATGCCACTGCCTGGTGGCTCTGCAGGCACAGCTTGGGGTCCATGCTTTTCTGTACCCCCAGCACATGTACCTTGCTGTTTTAAATGTGATCACCTGCCACAGAGAAAGGTGCAAGGACAAACATGCACAGCTTAAAGAAAAATAAGAAGAACATGCGTGTGACCGCTGCCTGGCTCAAGAGAGTGAGCCTTGCCCAGAGCCCCCATGTGCCCCTCCCTAGCCTACTCCTCAGAGACTTTGTGCTAATAACATCCCACTTGCCCTTCCTGTCCTACCACCTATGGAACAAATTTTTAAAATATAATTTTGTTTTTATTATTTTTGAACTGAATATAAATAGGCTGTGGATATTTGTTCAGGTGTGGCTCCTTTTGCTAAAAGTAGCATCTGTGAGAGTCACCTATGCTATGAGGTGCTGTTCATTCTTTTATTCTATTTATTTGTTTGTTTATTTATTTATTTTGAGCTAGAGTTTCATTCTGTCGCCCAGGCTGGAGTGCAGTGGCGCAATCTCAGCTCAGAGCAACCTCCGCTTCCCGGGTTCAAGCAATTCTCCTGCCTCAGCCTCCCCAGTAGCTGGGATTACAGGTGGCCACCACCACACTCGGCTAATTTTTTCTATTTTTAGTAGAGATGGGGTTTCGCCATGTTGGCCAGGCTAGTCTTGAACTCCTGACCTCAAGTGATCCACCTGCCTTGGCCTCCCAAAGTGCTGGGATTACAGGCATGAGCCACTGAGCCTGGCTGTCCTTTTAAATAAATAGTATTTAATTGTATCGATAGGCCACAGCTTATTCATGCAGTCTAATGTGATGGACCACATGAGTTGTTTTCAGTTTGGAGCTGTTGCTCTTGAACCTGTCCCAGAGCACATGGCATGAGCTTTCTCTGAGGTACATACTGGCTATAAAGCAAGTCCACAGCCTCGCCCCCACCCGGCACTGGGCATTGTCAGTCTTTGTCGTTTTCACTCACCTGGTGGGTGGGTAATGGTTCTCGCTGTGGTTTGCATTGGAATTTCCCCAATGAGATTGGGGATCTTTTGTTTGTCCATTGGCCATTTGGATCTCATCATTGGTGTAGAATGTCTGTTCATGCCTTTCACCCAACCTGAGCTGTATTTTTATTTCTCTATGATTTGTTCTTTGGGTGCTCCAGATTCTAATCCTTCATCAGTTATACACATTGTAGATCTCTTTTCCCTCCCTCCAGCCTGCCTTTTTCACTCTTTACGGGGTCTTGAGATAAACTTCTCAATTTCAGAGTTCTTAATTCAAGTAGTCAACTTTCTCACTTTATTATTAACATTTTGCGTGTTTTGAGAAACTCATTCCTACCCTGTAGTCATGAAGATTCTCCTTATTCATCTTTCACATTAGGTCTTTAATCCGCCCAGAATAGATTTTCATCTCTGATCTCTCCCCACCACATGCACCTGTGTGCACATGCACAGCCTCATGTGCACACAGACACCCATTGCCAGGTGGCCCGGCCCCATTTGGTGAGAAGCGTGTTCTTTTCCCTGCTGCACTGCCCCCAGCACTTACCGTATGTCTCCCTGCAAGGCAGGCAGGGGCCCAACTGCAGGCTGTGGGCTGGGAGGGTGGTCAGGGACCGCCCAAGGGCGAGGCGGACAGCCCTCCCAACCCCCATCGGGACCAGCTGCTGCTCCTGCCAAACAGGTCTGTGAGGCTGCGGTGTCACGTGTTTGGCTGGTGCTGACTCGGGAGCTGGCGGATTAAGCAGGGGCTCAGGGTTTGTGACCCACACTGCACTGGTCGCTGCACCGGCTGGGGGAAGGCTGAGGGAGTTCATCTGCGTGGGCAGCACAGGAGGCCCGAGAGGCCAGCCAGGCTGCGGCTGTTTGTGGCAGGAGGCCCCCACCCACAGCATTGGACCAAGGTAAGGGAAGGGCGGAATGGGCCAGCCCTGCTCTTCTTATCTGTAGCTGGAAAATAAAATGTCCCCTTCCAAGCTCCTTCTGTCTTGGTCTGTTAGGGCAACTGAGAGCTGGGAGATGCCACAGCAAGCCCCTGCCAGGTCTCAGTCCCCTGCGGGTACACATGTGAGCTCATACATGCACACAGGCACCCTGCCAACCCAGCTCCTCGTCCTCTTCAGTGCCTAGGGTGTGCCCCTGGGTGGGAGGGTCACTGCCAGCCGTTAGCCTGCCCCCCAGACCCTGGGGCCTTTCCCCAGGCAGTGCCCCATGCCTGGCCTGGCAGGACGCAGCCAGCTGAGGATAGACCTCCCACTCTCGGGTTCCCCAGGGCGAGAGCGGGGAAGGGAAGGAGTGTGTGCTGAGCACCTCTGTGTGTCAGGTACCTCGTCTTGGGCCATTACTCCTGCCTTCCAAGGTAAGAAAGATTCACTCATTTCATAGATGAGGAAACTGAGGCTCACAGAGGGGCTGAGGTTGGCCACCTGCGTCTCAGTGGTCTGCCTGTGTGACCCTGGGAAAGCTGCAGGCTCTGCTCCCAGCCCCTAGGGGACTCCCAGTTGTCTGACGAGGCACATTCCCTCTGGCGCAGGGCTACCACTGCTTGGGGCTCCAGGGAACTGTAGGCCTCTGGGGGAAAAGTCAGGACAAAGAGCAGGAGCCAGAGCCTCAGGTCCCAGCCCAGCCTGTACGGCAGCCCTCCCTGCAGCATGCTGTCAGCCTCGGCCGGTGGGTATGACTTGGGCTCAGGGGTCCAGCCCATGGCAACCTTGCTTCATTTCCTCATTTGTAACATGGAAGATGTCAGTAATAGCATCTCCCTCATCAGGTTGCTCAGGCTAAAACAAGATGGTAAAGAAGGGCCAGCAGGCAGCCCACGGGCATTCCGTCAACCCTAGCTTTCATTTTTTACAGAGAAAGTCAATATCTGGGGATCCCTTCATCTTCTGAAATTCTGAGCTCCTGTCTCTTTCTTTTCTGCCTGGGCCATTTATGCATGGGTTTACATCTATGAATTTAATATTTGCTTAGGAAATATGTGCCCATGGTGAAAATATTAAACATTATAAAAGAATATGCAGTGAAGATTACCTATGTGCCCCTCCCCCTCCCCAGAACAAACATGGAAAGCATTTTCGGGTATCTGGTCAGAAACATATATATGTTTATCACCCTCTACCCCAGACATGTTTGGGCAGTTTGGTCCTCCCCTATCCAGTGACCACGCCCCGCACGCATCCTTTAAATCCGCCCACTCTGGACTGGGGAACCCAGGCTGCTGCCTCCCTCCAGAAGTCACACATATTTGTGGGTGCTGGCACCAGATTTTCCTCGTCAGCAGGACTTAAGGAAGGCTGCAGCCTGGCACAGGGCAAATGGGGGGGATTGTTGAGCAGTAAAGAACGGTCCCTCTGTGCCCAGTGAAGGCCCAAGTTGGAGACCAGCTCTCCCACCCCCACGCTCCAGCAGATCTGGGTCTAGCGTAAGGGTGGGGCCTGGGGACCTGGCTTGGGCCCAGCCAGGCTGCCAGCTAGCCATTGGGTGACCTTGAGCCAGCCCTGGCCTTCTCTGGGTTCCTGACTCAGTGTGGGAGCCTAGGGAGTGTGGCAGCCTCAGTGAGAGGGCCTAGGGTATAGCCCCCAAGCAAACCACACCTCACCCAGCCCACCTGGGCTAAACCGTGTGATGTAGGGATGGGGTCTTGATTGTCTTAAAACTTTAACTACTTAAAAATGTAATTGCTTTAAAAAAAGTTTTTTTTTTTTAATATAGGCAGGGTTTCAGCATGTTGGCCAGGCTGGTCTCGAACTCCTGACCTCAATCAATCCACCCGCCTTGGCCTCCCAAAGTGCTGAGATTACAGGCATGAGCCACCGCACCCGGCCTGCTTTAAAATTTTTAATGGTGCACTGGGAGGCAGCTAAAGGCAGTGCTAAATCTGGCTAACATGTTCTCTCTTGGTCTTGTGACTTCTGGACCTGTAAGCGACTTATCTTTGTCTATGTAAATCTCCTAGGGGACTGAGGGGTGGGGCTCTCTTTCCCCAGGAAGGCAGCAGGTGTTTCTATGTGGCTACAGGTCTTGCATGCATGGCCCTTAGGCCTCCCAGACCCCTGAAAGGAGGAATAGCATTCACTGTTGGCCTCAGGAGGGTGGCAGGTACCCAGAGTTACTGTCAGCCCGTGGGGCAGAACTCCAGGCACTCCTGAGTGTACAGATGTTCAGGTTGTGCACTGCAGTTGGCAGAGGAACAATGGCACTCTTGCTAAGCCACGGGCCTGTGGGGCTGTATCCACCAGAAGAGGGCGCCCTTTACAAATTTACATCTAGTTTCACCCTACATGTGGGTGGTGAAACTAGAGTATGCTCACTAGCAAAGGAGAGGTGCCTGGGCATGGGGTCTCCTCCCCATCTCCCTGTGGTCCTCCTCTGCCCAATTGTCTAGAATATCCCTCCAGGGACTCTGCTGGTAACCTCAGGGGAAAGGAAACTCCAAACACCTTCCCCGATCCCTGTGAATGGCTTGAGTTAGACCCAGCCTGGTGAATTTCAGGGAGAACTGGACCATGTGCCTGGCCTTGGGGGCTGCAGGATTAGAGAAGGCGTGGGTCCACATCTGAGTTCCAGCTTTTTCTGGCTCTCTGTACCTTGGGTCAGGACAGCTCTGTGCAGATCACCTGTTTTACCATCTTACTTTCCCCTAGAACCCAGTATGAAAGGCCCTTACTCTGGCCTGCCCCCGGAAGGTGGATGCTTTATTTTTAAAGGCATGTGGATTTGGGGACAGGGACACACATAAGCTGGGCATAATTCATTTCATCCACTAATATTTCTCCAGCAGCTAGTTGTGCCAGGCACCGTGCCGCGGCTGGTCACGGGTGGGGTATGTCGGACAACCTTATTCTTATCCTCACGGAGCTCTCCAGAAAGGGAGTGGGAAAGGAAAATGCTCCTCTCAACAGCATCGCCCAGGTGCTAGGAGGAATTGCCCAGTGGGGGATTCCTCCACAATTGACCTGTGAGGTCAGCCCAGGTGTCCCAGAAGGAGCTGAGCCATGAAGGTAGAATCGTGGCTGAGTGGGCTCCAGGGGTTGGCTCAGCACCTCCTCTGGGCACTCTGCGCAAGGCTGGGGCATCACTTCATCCTGGCCACTCTGTCTCAGGGCTGGGAAGGCCAGGCTGCAGTTCTCCAGTAGGGTGACAGGTGGTGGGTGGGCTGGACCTGTTGGGACCAATCCAGTGAGAGGTGAGGTGGGGACCACTTTGGTCAGGCCAGGAGGGAGCCACGCTTCCCCATGCTCCTTACCCATCCCCAACTGGCACCCAGACTGCAGTTGCCACCACGCCGCCTTTCATTCCCTCTGAGGACCACTCCACTAGCTGTGCCCTGAGCTGTCTTTTTAATCCGATCTAAATTTGCCACCATGCCCAGCCTGGGAAGGTTGGGTGAAACCCCCCTTTGCAGAGGATGGGGCTTAGGTGCTGGAGCACCCAGTTCAGATCTGGGTTATGCAGCTGGGGCTGGCGGAATGCTGGCCATAAAGTCCCTGTCTCATAGGAGGGGCGGGTGCGAGTGAGTTAGTGGGGAAGGCCCACAGGCGCCCCCAGCGAGCCTTAGCTCTCCTCGCCCTCCATCCCATGCACAAGCACTCAGAGAGGGCAGACAGCTGCGCCTTGCTGAAGGTTAGTTACCACGCCAGCGCCTCCATCTGCAGCCTCAGGACAGGGGTGCCTGGGCCAGCCCCTTGCCACCATCTCTTGCAAGCTGGGAACGTTTGGGCTAGTGATTTCTCGAAGAGCCTCAGTTTCCTCCACTGCCTGGCACATGACAAGCACACAGCAAATAGGGGCTGAAACTGTTTTATTCAGGTCCCCTGAAGTGACCAACGACAGCCCTGCCATAGGCAGGCAGCTCCTTCCTGTCAGTACTAGGGGCTGCAGGCTGTGGTGCTGAGCAGGGACATGCAGCCTCAGCCACCAGGACTAGAAAGGGGACCCCCCAGTCAGTTCTGCCTATAGGACCCAGAGCATGTTCCTCTCTCTCTTTCTAGAACAGGGCTTAGACTTAAACGCCCACAGGGCCCAGGCAAATGCCATGGGTGCTGGCATTGGTTGTGGCTGAAAGTATCTTTTTCCTTAATGGCAATGTTTCTCAAAGTGTGGACCAGGGAGTTCAAACCATTTAAATAACAATGACAAGCTGCTGTTTGCCTTCTCACCATCATTCTTGCACAAGTGTGCTATGGAATTTTCTATCCGACATGTTGGCGGATAGACAGGCTTTTGCTATAAAGATGTCTCAAGATTGATGATGTCTTCATTTTAATTTTTTAATATGGTAAATGGTGATAGATATCACATCCATAAACAATTTTGGGATTCTCAGTAGAAATTATGCAGGGAGCCTGACACCAAAAAGCTTGAGAACCACTGGCTTTTTTTTTTTTTTTTTGGGACACCTGTCACCAGGCTGGAGTGCAGTAGTGGGATCTCTACTCACTGCAACCTCCACCTCCAAGTTCAGCGATTCTCCTGCCTCAGCCTCCCAAGTAGCTGGGACTACAGGTGCACAACACCACGCCCGGCTATTTTTTTGTATTTTTTAGTAGAGACGGGGTTTCATCATGTTGGCCAGGATGATTTCGATCTCTTGACCTCGTGATTCACCCACCTCAGCCTCCCAAAGTGCTGGGATTACAGGCATGAGCCACTGGCCTGTATTTTTTTAAGCGTGTTAAAAAATAAGCGGTAAAATGCTGAAGGACAACTTGGGTTCCAATGTGGGGGGCAAAAGAGAATGGGGGATTGTGGCAGAACAGTGCTTAACCTGCGAACAGGGCACCAAGGTGACTCCGTACCAGTCCCAGGTGGCCAGGCAGGAACCCACGTGGGCCCCATGTGGCAGCGCATCCAGCTTTCACAAGAAGCCCCAAATCCATCTTGGGTCACACAGAACCCACATAGGGCCCAGAGCTGGGGACCTCCAGTTGCAGCCTGTGACCTGGGGTCTCAGTGTCCCCATCTATGGAAAAGGCAGCAATGGCCCCTCCATGGGATGCCAGGAAGCAAGTGCTCAGAGTACAGATGGGGAAGAGGATGCGGGCTGGTCCCACCCGGCTCCCAACCCCATGGCGGGCTCAAGGCTCACCAAGCTGCTGCAGAGGTGACAGGCAGCGGGAGGCAGGTCCTCTGCAGCTGGCTTTTCTGTGTGTCCTTTGTCAGGCTCACATTAGCATGTATATATGAGAGAGAGATTTCACAGCTAATTCTATAATCATAGTTCACAGTTCTTTATGATAAAGAATAATGCCAATTTTTAATTTTAGCTTTGTGTGTATTTCTAACATGTTTATTTACATGGTTTACAATTCAAAAGGTACATAAGGGTATATGGTGAAAAGCTCCCCCTGTTGTTTCTGCTTGGGGAGTGAAAAGGAATGGGGGAGTTGTGACAAAACAGCACTAGTACCCCAGCAGCCGGTTCTCCTCCTCAGAGACGCCTCGTGTTGTTAGTTTTTTGTGTCTGATTCCAGATAGTTTCACGTATACATAAGCAAATGCATAGAAATATACGTTTTCCCCCCATTTTTAAACACAAATGTGGCAGTACCATACACACCATCTGACACCTTATATAGCTAACTTTATCAATGACTTGGCGCTATGAGGTAGATATTATTGTCCTCTTCTATAGGGAAGGAATTTGAAGTTCAGAGTTTCTGTGATTTGCCCAAAGCAACACAGCCAGGAAGTGGCGGAATCAGGATTCAAACCAAGGTCCGGCTGGTTCCTGCTCCCTCTAAGTGCGGCCTCACCAGGCCTCACCCCTCCGCTGCCCTTGGAGTGGCTGTTGTGGGGCCTTGTTCCTCCATCAGATGAGGCAAGCTTCCATCCTGCATTGCTCTTTCGGGACACTTGGGTTACAGTTGACAGAAACTTACCTGAACACCGCTTAGAGGAAGGGAGAATTGATTGGCTCCTCTCACCAAAGTGCAGAGGGGAGGAGTATAATGGGGCTCCAGGAATTTGACCACCCCCCAGGGCTTGCTTTCTCTGCCCGCATCTCTTGTCTCTGTTTTTCTGGTCATGTTCTCATCATTCTCCCAAAGCAGCTTTGTCCATGAGGCCAGAAAGAACCACAGCCCAGGGAGCTCCCAGATGTTCATGGACCCAGCTTTCCCCTCTGGAGCCAAACCACCTGGGTTCACTGTTCTGCTTTGCCTCTGACCAGCTGTGTGGCCTTGGGCAAGGGAATTAACCTCTCTGCACCTCCACTGCCTCATCTGTTAAATGAGGACCTTAGTATCTACCTCACAGGGCTGTGGTGAGGATTACTTGAGATAATGCATGGTAAACACCCAGACATATTAGCTCTTAGGATTCTTAGTCATAGTTGGACACACTGTAGGGACAGTCTGTGGTAGATGGCACAAGGAAGCCATAAATTCCACAGGGAGGGAGGAGTATGACCTGCAGAACTTAGCCGAGTGGGCTCAGCCCTCCCTGGGGCACAGCTCCTACAACAGGGTTCCAGGCCCTTGCAGGTGGTGCCCCTGAGCTCTCCCCACTGCGTCCACTCTCTGTGCCCCAGTTAGAGCCCAGACTGCCCCCAGTTCTCCAGCCTGGATGGAAGAGGCAGGCTTGTGGACAGCAGGCCCAGCAGACATCCTGGCCCTGCTGTGTGACCTCACATAGCTACTCTGCTTCCCAGGGCCTCAGCATCTTCAGCCTCAAAGTGGAGACGGTTCCACCTTCCTTCCAGGCTCAGTGTGAGGGTTGGTAATGACACCTTGACTTCCTGGCCAAGGCTGGGCACACGGCAGCCCTTCAGAGCCTGCAAGTTCCTCTCCTTGCTCTTCTGTGGCCCTGGCATCTTGCACGGGGGCCAAAGCACGAGAGGAGCCAAGGTGTGTTGAGTAAATGCCCTTTCCCGCCAGAGGCTGCATCCTGTACTGGGGACTCTGTTGGTATAAAATCTCAGCTCCCTCATAGCCTGGTGTGCTATCTGGGATCTTGGGTGAGTGGTTTGGTCTTTCTGGATTTCTGTCTTCTGTGAGATGTGGATAGTGCCCTCTCCGTGGTTGAGAGGGTTGCACATACGCTATGTAAGCGCAGGGGAGCACCCGGCACAGAATTGGTGCTCCAGAAATGGCAGCGGCTACTACTACTAGTTCAGCTGACCGTCTCTGTCCATAGGGTACAGGTGGTCACTAACAGAAGCCAAAGGCAAAGACTAGAGCCCCTCAGTTGCAAGCTGGCTTCTAAAGCAAGAGAGGTTTTACTGAAAGGCAGCCGTTGTCTTGGATGGGAAGCAGGCCTGGAGCGGGGTCCCTTCTGAGGGCAGGAGGCAGGATTGGCTAGGACAGCTGTGCTTGTCACGCTGCTCACAGTGCCCCTCCCAGGAAGGAGCGTCCACGCGGCCCTACTTGGGTTCCTGCAGGCAGGGCTGGACTGTGACAGGCTCACCAGCTCCAAATGCCTGAGGACCAGATGGGGCCTGGTAAAGGAGAGAACAGGAGGGCTCTTAGGAAGAGGAAAGTGCCTGAGGAAGTGAGGAGCGCAGCCGGGGTCCCATCCCAGCCCCTCCCTCCTGACCTTCCTTCCCTGTGCACCGCAGGGCATTGAATGGGAATTACCCTTAACCAGGGTAGTAATTACTAAATATGTAGCTGGCATGTTGAACAAATTATTGTGTGTTTGTAATTACAAATTGAGTTCCTAACACTCCAGGGGGTTCCAAACCTTGATATCTTGGCTATTAACACGTAAGTTACAGTTATTTATGGAAATTGCTAGAGAAACAATTGTCTGTGGATTGCGCTGCATTAGGGCTGCTCATCGTGGTTCAGCTCCAGGAGGCTGGAGTGGTCTGTCTGGCTCTCAAGGCTGAACACTTTTAGTTTGTGGGGTCAGGTTCTCGCACCGGCCAAAGGCCAACTTGGCTCAGAGGCTCCTAGTCTTTGTCACCAGTGCATGAGCACACAGGTTGGATTCCCAGCTCTGCCACCACCAGCTGAGTGGCCTGGAGGCCAGTTGTTTAACCCCTCTGTGCCTCCGTTTCCTATGGACTGAGGGGGCCTACTTGAAGGGGTGGTGGGGGCGTTACAGGAGATAACATAGGTGCAGCCCCTTACCCCTGCCCTGTGCAGGTGTCCTGGGCCCAAGCGCCTCTCCTTCTGTCTACACAGCTCAGGAGGCACACGGTGGGGCAGCAGCCAAGTCGTGTTCCCGGGAAGAGTGGAACAGGATGTGGAGGCCCCTCCTGCATGCCCCTGGCACCAGGCAGCCCTCTCCCGCCACAGGTAGCTGGGAAATAATTTCTCGCTTGAGTATGCTGTTTCTTGTTGCACAAAATGGATTCTTAGATCCTTGCTACCCACCAAGCAGGGTTTCAGGAAGTGTGAGATCCAGGCCATGAAACAATTCCAGGTGAGGCACAGGCTCAGCTCCTGGTGACACGGAGCACACCACCTGGAACCCGGGAGAGAGTTCTTCTCCTTCCAGTGCTCTTTGTACCCTTCCAATGACGTCAGACAGGAGGGTTGGTGGGCTGACAGAGAACAGGAGGGCGCTTTAACGTTCCATTATCACCCACAAAGGCTTAATGCAATATATTGATTATATAGGGAGTAATATGGTCACATTGTTCAACAGTTAAACATACAGAAGGGTACACAGTGAGCCGTGAGTCATGCCCTTCCATGTCCCGTTCCCCTCTCCAGAAACAACCGCTGTCCAGGGACATCTTGTAGTGTGTGTGCACGCGCGTGCATGCGTGCACATGTCCACCTTTTTCGTAACTCAAATCCAGCATTCTTCACTTGCCTTTCTCATGTAGTGCTATGTCTTATCTCAGTCCCTATCCGAATATAAAAAGCATGCTTGTGTTTTATTGGTGGCCTCCTGTCATGTGGATTCTCTGTGCTTGCTAATCCCTGTTCTAAACAAGACCCAGCAGGCCTTAGGGATGGGGCTGATAACAGCATCAAAGCAGGAGTTTATAACGTTTTGTTTTTGTTGATTAATTTTCATGGGAAAATTCGATTTCTGCTCAGTGAGGCTGGCTTTTCACTTACGGAACAGATATGCAGTTTCCTTGATAGAATGAAGAGTGTTAAGTAATTGGTATACAGGTGCTATGTGGTTGTTGGGAAACCTAAACCCAGGTCTCTCCCACTCCTCCTTATACCTTCACAGGATGAAGCTCCTGCTGGGTCGCTGGCCTCATGCCTTACAGCACACCTCTCCCCACACTTCATGCCCCACGTAGATGCAGAACTACAGGAACATTTTCCCAAGTTCACCAAGCCTTTGCCCTTGCCATTTCCTGCACCTGCAATGCCTTTCTCCTGCTGGGCCACCCAGTGATTTCCCATTCATGCCACAAATCCCAAGACAGGCATCACCTCCTCCAAGAAGCCTTCCCTGAATGACGACTCCACCAGCTAGCAGTCGTTCCTGCCTCTCTACCACGTTGCTCCTATTACTGCATTTAGTGGCTTTAGTGGCTTGCTGCAGTGCAAAGCTTCTTAAACTGCAGCAGGTATTTCAATCATCTGGAGGGTGAGAATTTGCATTTCAAATGATTCCCAGCTGAGGCTGCTGTTCCTGGGACCCCCCCCGCCCCCGACTTTGAGGACCACTGTTGGAGTGCGAGGAACACAGGCTGAGTGTCGGCCTACTGGGCTCTAATCCTGGCTTCATCACACATGGGCTGTGTGTCTTAGGGCAAATTATTTACCTTCTCTAGGCTTCAAGGCCTCTGTGATAAACCACAAAACAATCCCCACCTTGTAGAATTGCTGTCAGGATTACGTGAACTGGTGCAGGAACGGGGCTGATGCCAATTGTGAGTTACCTCCACTTCCCTTAACCCAGCTGAGTTTCCTGCATCTGCAGCCAGTGAGATGCTTAGTGCCTAACACCTGCTAGGTGGGGAGGTATGCTGGGAAGCTGTTGAGCACATTCAAGAATGCACACATTCTCAATGACAGATTTATTCAAACAGTGAATCACACGTCACACATGTCCTGCCTCCATTAATTCTGAATCAGTGGAGTTAGGTCAGGTCTTCCTTCCACTGGGACAAAAGAAGGTGTTGTTTAAATCAATAACATAAAGAAGACCGCAAAGGGGGATGTTTAACTCAGGAGACGCTGTTGATGTAGGAGCACTTAATGGCATCCATTTACAGAACAGGTGACCCCAGCACTTATTATAAATGAACATATCTATTCATTACAGCAGAGGCCCTGCACTCCCTTGGTAGCTATTCTTTGGTGTGAACTCACTACGTAAAAGGCAGCAGGCTGCTTCCCCAACAGCTACGAGGAACGCAGCCCCAGCCCTGCCACAGCGTCTGAGCTAATGACGTCTAGGTGGGATGTTCTGAAGGAGGACAAGCCCTTGCAGCTTTCTATCTGTATGTTTTCTAGATTCCCTCAGTTTCTCCACCCATTTTCATATGCAGATGAGCTCTAACCCCCCATCCTTGAGACAGGATCTCACACTGTTACCCAGGCTGGAGTGCTGTGGTGCAATCGTGGCTCAATGCAGCCTTGAACTCCTGGGCTCAGGTGATCCTCCCACCTCAACTTCCCTAGTAGCTGGGACCACAGGCATGCGCCACCACGCCCGGCTAATTTTTTATATTTTTAGTTGAGACGAGGTCTCGCCATGTGCCCAGGCTGGTCTCTTAACTCCTGGGCTCAAGCAATCTACCTGCCTCAGCCTCCCAAAGTGCTGGGATTACAGGCGTGAGCCGCCGCACCCAGCCTGATGTCTCCTTTTTAAATAAAATCTTTAGCTGATGGGTTCCTTTAAATACTGGGCTCTCCTAGCACACTAGAGATGAGAATCAGTGATTTTGAAAAACCATTTTCCAGCCCTTCCAGAATCTCTCTATGGTATAAAGAGGGTTGGGCATTGCTGAGATTGAGACAAGGAAGAGCAGGGGGAGAGGGAAGGAGACCTGCCTTAGCCCTGTGGGTGGTCCCTGAACCAGAGTGAATCTGGATCAACACGATTCACCTGTCTAGCAGACATTTACTGAGCACGTGCTGTAGACCAACCACCATCTGGAGGTAGGGGATACAGTGGCAAATGAACAAAGTCGCAGAGCTACCATTCTGGTGCAAGTGACAGTGAGTACGCAAGTGATTAAACCAGGAAACGATGGACTGTGAGATGGGCTTTAAAGGGAATCGATGAGACAGAGAGAATGTGGATGAGGGTTCGGGAAGGTCCCGAGGAAGAAGTGAGAGAACATATGTGTATTGTGTTAGAGCTCTTCATGTATGAGGTCTGTCTCTCTCAGACTCTAGCCTGAGGGCGGGGCTTGGAAGTTGCAGAACCCAATTCCACCCTGGTTCCCAGGCTCCCAGGGGGCTCTGCAAGGGGCCTGTGAGTGTTGTCTCCACCTGAGGATGTGCTTCCTTGAGTGAGGAATGATGAAGTGCAGGCAGCCAGGGAAGAGGGGGGAAAAGGCAAGGACCGCTCCCTCGCTGTGACTCTGCCTGGACTTGTGGGGTGTGCTCAGCAGGGCTGGCAGAGTCCCTCCTGGAGCTGTCACTGCTGCCCCACTCCTGCTTTTCCCCAGCAGCGCTCCCTTCCAGAGGGTCAGGGGCAGACCCCAGGTGGAGAGTACAGCAAAGGGAGTGGGTGTCTGGGAATGGGGTTCAGGGAGAAGGCTGGGTGTAGGCAGAGCACCGCTGAGGCCCAGCACCGGATGGCTCACTGAATTCTTTACAGCACTCTCAGAGACATGGATTATTATTCAGTTCCATTTCACAGAAGAGGAAACTGAGGCTCAGAGCAGTGATGCCGAAGGCTATACAGCCAAGAAGGGAGCTGAGCCAGGAGTCTGCCTCTGCAGCCCTTGGGGGTCAGATGCCAAGGTTGCTTTGGTTACTCATACCTCAGCCAAGGGAGAGACTTTCTCCTCGCAGAGGTCTTCTTCCTGGGCCTTGAAGTTCAAATGGAATAGTGTTATAAGAATTAATCTGGGATTCAGAGAGCCCGGGGTTCTCATCCCTCACTAGCTGTTTGCCCTTAAACAAATTCTTTAGCCTTTCTGAGCCTTGATTTCTTTTACTGTTTGGGAAGATAGAATAGTCCCTAGCGTAGAGGGCCATTGTGAAGCTTAAATGAGACGACATGTCCTGCATTTAGCAAAGAACCTGCATCCAATAAAGCACCTTGGATATGGGAGAAGAGGGACTGGTGGAGCTTCATGGTTAAGTTCATGGTTTGGGGACCAAATGGACCTGGGCTCAAATTCCTGATCCAGCCAAGCACTAGCTGTGTGTCCTTACATAAGTTACTCAGCCTCTCTGAGTCTCAGTGGATCTATAAAATGGAAGATTGTTGAGGATTAAATGTGGGCACTTCTGTAAAGTGCCTGGCCCAGATTGTGTGCCCTGTGAGAGGAGGCTGCAGGAAGGAGTGAGAAGAGGCAGAAAGTTGGGAAAGGAGGCTCAGAAAGACCAAACCACTTGCCCAAGATTCAAGATCATGCTCCAGTATGTGGAGCCTCCATAAGCCATGAGCGTCCCCACTATGGGACACAGCCTCTGGCTGGGAAGGGCACTTACTCCCTACTCACTCAACACACCTTGGCCCCTCTTGCACCTTAGCCCCTGTGCAAGGTGCCAGGGCCACAGTGAAGCAAGGGGAGGAACTTGCAGGCTCTGAAGGGCTGCTGTGCGCCTGGCCCTGGCCAGGCAGTCATGAGTGTCACTGCCAAGCCTCACACTGAGCCTGCAAGGAAGGTGGCACCATCCCCGCTTTGAGGCTGAAGATGCTGAGGGCCTGGGAAGCAGTGTAACTGTGAGGTCACATGGCGGAGCCGGGATGTCTGCTGGGCCTGCTGCCCACAGGCCTGCTTCTTCCATCTGGGGCACAGAGAGTGGACACGGCGGGCAGAGCTCAGGGGTGACACCAGAGGAGTTGGGCTTTGAAGGTTGAAATGGACAACTCAGGAAGTGGGAACAGGATAAGCAAAGGCACTGGGACTGGGAAGTGCAGGGTGCATTCTGGGAGTGGCTGCATTGTAGGGATCATAGCTGGGAATGCGGCTGGAAAGACAGGCAGAAGCTGGATTACGATACAGGTGGTGCCTGAGCAGTTCAGTTCACGTAGGAAACCCGGGTCAGACGCCAAGGTCAGGGTGGACAACCCAACGCCACCTCCGGCAATCCCTAGTTCATTCTATTTACTTTGTTTAGTAAAATATGGCACATCCCGAATTCACAAGTGGTTTCTGTGGAAAATGGTTGGAATTTTAAAGATAATTTGGCAGTTGATAAAAACAGCTTTATTTATCTGGAAACATTTCTGTTCTGGGGGATGGACTGGCTTGCCTGAGGCGTCACTGCTGTGTTCCGTGCAGCTGTCTCTGGCTTTTTACTGCATCTGACAGCCACAGGAATATTCCATATTTGGGTGAGAATGGTGGTCTTAAAATTCACCTGCCCAGGCTGGGTGCTGTATTGTCCAAGTTCCCAACAGTGTGGTACAGTAGGTGGCCAGTGTGGCATGAAGCCTTGGGGCAGTGTCAATGTTTGGTTCCTGGCCACATGACCTGGGGCACATCCCTCCACCTCTCTGAATCTCAGTTTCCCTGTCTGTGAAATGAGGATTTGGGGCTGAGTGGCGGCCACAGAGCTCCCTCACAGACCCAGCATTCTGGCTGTAATAGGGGAATGCTCATTTCGTAAGATGAATGGTAACATACTAGCAGTTAACAGACACTGAGTGGAAGCTCAAAATGTGCTACAACACAACTCATTGATTTTTTTTGGTTGTCGGTAGACACAACCTGCTCCAAAGACGAGGAACCTGGCTCAAGAGGTGGCTTAAGTGCCATCAAGCATTTGGGGTCTTTGTGGACTAGCTCTGGTGGGCTTCAGAGCCTCCTAGAAGATGCTGGAAGATGTCAGAGAACCTTCAGTCCCTTGATTTCATTTCACTGGCGCTTTGTGTGTGTATGTGTGACAGGATCTCAGTCTGTCACTCAGGCAGGAGTGCAGTGGCACGATTACGACTAAGCCTTGACCTTCCTACGCTCAGGTGATCCTCTCAACAACTCAGTCTCCTGAGTAGCTGGGATTATAGGCACATGCCACCATGCCTAGCTAATTTTTCCATTTTTTGTAGAGATGGGATTTTGACATGTTGCCCAGGCTTCACTGGCTTAAAAAAAAAATTGTGTTGGGTCCAGTCCAATCCATAACTGGCAATTTTTTTTTTTTTTTTTTTTTTTTTGGAGACAGTCTCATTCTGTTGCCAAGGCTGGAGTGCAGTGGCATGATCTCAGCTCACTGCAACCTCTGCCCCTCGGGTTCAAGTGATTCTCCTGCCTCAACCTCCCGAGTAGTTGGGATTACAGGCACCCAGCACCATACCTGGCTAATTTTTGTATTTTTAGTAGAGATAGGGTTTCATCATGTTGGCCAAGCTGGTCTCCAACTGTTGCACCTCAGGTGATCCACTGCCTCAGCCTTCCAAAGTGCTGGGATTACAGGCATGAGCCACCACACCTGCCCCATAAGTGGCTTTTTTAAAAGCAATAAACGCTTGTTTAAAAAAAAAAAAAGTTTGTTTTTTTTTTTTTTTTTTTTTTGTGATTGTGTATCGCTATCTCATAGGCCGGAGTGCAATGGCGATCTCAACTCAATGCAACCTCCGCCTCCCAGAGCAATTCTCCTGCCTCAGCCTCCCGAGTAGCTGGGATTTATAGGCACCCACTATTATGTCTAGCTAATTTTTATATTTTTGTAGAGACAGGGTTTCACCATGTTGGTCAGGCTGGTTTTGAACTCCTGACCTCAGGTGATCTGCCAGCCTAAGCCTCCCAAAGTGCTGGGATTACAGGCATGAGCCACTATGCCCAGCCTAAAATTTTGAACACTCATCTAAGTGTTCATAGTGTGAAAAGTTCTCCATTCTCCTCCCCACCCCTGTCCCACCTAGATCTGAAGCCTAGCAGGCAGAGGCCTTCTCCAGGAATTTCTGGAACCTCTAAGTTTCCCTTCCCAGAGGCAAACACTGGTACCTGTTTCTTGGGTCTCTTTTAAGAAATAATCTATGATTATACAATCTTATATAATAAGCACACTAGTGTTCTGTAGATTCTGTTATAAGCTTTTCATTTTTTTGGACTTTCTATCACAATGCATGTCTCAGGTCTTTTCCTATAAGTATGTAGGATGCTGCTGCCATCTTTTTTAACATGGCACTCTCCTGATGGGTGTAGTACAATTTACTTCACCAGTCCCCACTGAGAGGCATTGCATGTTTCCTCCCCTGAGTTCTGCTATTTCAAATAATTAATATCCTTGGGCACGCGTCTACGTGCACACGGGCAGAGGGCGCTGTAGGATTCATTCCCAACAGTGCATTGTCCCATCTTGTGGCTATCTCATCTCAGGATCATCTGATCCAGCGCTATCCTTTCAGTCACTGTCTTCCCCCATGACATTTGGATTCTACTCTCGCACAGGGGTATCTGGCTGAACAGTCAGGGGGTTTGCCAGGGTAGCTGGAGCCAATGTGGGACTCCCTCGGGAGAGCTTCACTTATTTCAGAGAAGGGCCGCATGTATGCATAGTATTGTAGGTTTTGCAGGTCGTACGTCTCTGTTTTAACTGTTTAACTTCATCATCATAGCACAGAAGAAACCATTGACAATACATAAGTGGATGAGTGTGGCTCTGTTCCAGTAAACCTTTAAAAAAAAAAAAACAGGCAGCAGGCTGGACTTGGCTCTCAGACCATAGTTTACCAACCTTTGGCGTATTTGGCTGTTGAAGACCTTCTCTGCACCAGGCTTCATTGTTGGCACGGGGACTGCTGCAGGGAAGGACATGGAACCAACCCTGGCAGTTGGAATACAGCTCACTGGTATAAGCAAGCAGGTGTGGAGTAACCTGATGACATGGAAGAAGAGTTTTGGACTTGGACTGGGGGCTGGTCATGGGTGTCTTTCTGGGAGCAGTGACATCAGAAGCTGAAAACCAAGGTCCTAACTGGGAGTCAGGCACAGCGAGGAGTATGGGGAACCAAAAGAAGCTTAGTATTGTGGAGGTGTGGTAGGCATAGAGCAGGTAGCAGGAGAGGTAAGGGCTGGAGAGATGAACCAGGCCACACAGGCCATGAGGCTGGCTGTGCAGAGAGGCTGGACTTCATCTTGACCGCTTGGAGAGAGGGGCTGCAAAGGCTGGGCTTCGGTAGAGTGCTACACATCTGACTGAAGGAAAGCAAGGAGGCTGTGGACAGGCAGGAGGCCATCAGAAGCCAAGGGGCTAGGGATAAAGTCGGGTTGTAGCATGTGAAATGGGCCAAGGCAAGCAGCTCAGGACTAAAACCTGGGATGACACAGTTGAACTAAACGTTTCCATGACTTTTTTGCATCCTGTGACCCCAAACATGGGGTCCTGCTCATCCCTCAAGGTCCAACCCAAAATGTCCCCTCATCATTAGAGCCTCTCCTGGGGCAGAATGACAGGCTCTTTCCTCCACTGTCATGACACCATACTGGGGAATACTTGTCACAGCAGTGTTTCCCCACTGAGGCCTCAGAGTAAGTACTAATTAATGCTTGCTATATTAAATTAAACAGCAAGGTGAATTAACTGGGGTAGAGGTGGCTGCTGAGCCACTCTTTACAGTGGCAGAAACTGAGACTCAGAAGGCTCAGCAGTTTGCCCAAATGTCTGCTCATTTCTGCAGAAAAATTGGCCTTCTCTGCCTCTCTAGGCTGAAAGTTTTCTTGCTTCTGCTCACAATTCCCTAAATTATTAATCTGCAAGGCAGTTAGTGGAGCAAGAGCAAGAGGCACACTTTGCAGGAAGATAAAACAAGAGTCAAGACGCATTTGGTTTCCAAAGAGTCCATCATCTGGTATTCCAAATGCTAACAGGGAAATTCAAACCCCTTTCTTCTAAATCCCAGCCAAGACGATGTCGCCAAGACCATCCTGCTGGGTGGCAGGGCCCTGGGCCTGGAGAAGTGCCTGGAATTCTTGGACAATCCGGATGGTGAGGCTATTGAAGCCCATGTCCAGAGCATCCAGCAGCTGGGCTAGGGGAATTCTTTTGGCTCCATTTATTGCAGCCTATTTTTAGGGAGCACTTCAGACTGGGGTGGGAGTTTTCTGCTGCCTCTGCCCTCAACTGGGTCATTTCTACCCTATCCTCTCCCAGCTCCCTACCCCCACCCCAACCAAGACAGATGCCAGATGTGGCTGTGGTCTTTGAGCAGTGCAGCCCAGGGTTCTTCTCCTTCCAGAACCCTCTATGTGTAGCTTTTGTCCATCTTTTTGATTGTAGCCTTCCTTGTGAGTGTAAGGTGGTATTGTGGTCTTGATTTAGTTCCCTAAAGATTAGTGAGATTGAGAGCATCTTTTCATGTGCTTATTGGCCACTTGTAGATTGTCTTTGGAGAAATATCTACTTAGATACCTTGCCTGTTTTTAAATTGGGTTATTTACCTTATTTTTGTTGGATTATAAGAGTTCTTTATACACTATGGACACTAGACCTTTATTAGATACATGGTTTACACGTTTCCCCCCATTCTGTGTCTTTATTTTTAACAGAGCAAAGAAAACATGGGAAGCTGAGGAGAGGAATGTGGAGATGGGCAGTGAAGGGTCACTGGGCTCCTGCTCAGCTTCTTGCCTGGGAACTCAGGTGCTCTAAACTGGCTTTAGGGGCTGCCCTCCCTTGCTGCAAGCTGAGCCAACTCAGCCCCCTTCCTTCACTGTCCTCCTCCAAATCAGAGATTCAGAAGGGCACAAGACAATGCCCCTGCATTAATGGCTTCTGGCAGCTCCCTGACTCCTGAAGACCTGCCAGCTGTCCAGCCCTCCAGGAGATGGACTTGTAGGTGGGTGGCCCAGGATAGGTGGGGTTTTGATTGTTCCATATCTGCTTGCTGTCTCCCAACCACATCTAGACATTCCACAAGTGTGGGCGCTGGGCACTATCCCTGCCTTCTTGGAGCCCAAGAACAGATAGCAAACACGTAAACACGCAAATGGAGGACTGCAAGCCATGAGCGCTCATAGTAGGAAGCGCCTGGGAGAGGAGGAAAGGGTAAGGGAAACCCTCTCTGAGTTGGCCCAGTTAAGCTGAGCCTCAGTTTACTCATTGGCAAAATGGGGCCGGGGTAACTCCACCTACTTCACAATGTTGCCTTGAAGGCCAGCTATCATGAAAGAGCAATAAAGTGCTAATTTCTATTACTTTAACCTTGCCATAGGTGCTTGAAGGGTGTTTCTGGGTTGAGAAAGGGCAGGGGGGTGGGTGGGCTTAAGGTGAAAGAAGGAACTTTCTATTAGATCCTCCCCAAAAAGCTGCCTAAAGGGTGGCACAAACCTCAGGATAGGGCCCATTCCCTTCTCTGGGGCGCATCAGAGTCCCAGAACCACACGGTTCTCTACAAGCAGGCAAAGGCCAGGTTTTATAAACTCAAGGCAAAATCAGGATAGGCAGAGGTTGGTGCCATCAGCGGAGTAGACTCTGGTTGGGGGGTTGGCGCTTTGTATTTGTTGTGGTTACACGCTGGGGAGGGAGACCTGGCTCCCGGGAGGCGCCAGTGTTGGAGGGCAGCAGAGCCCTCCTACTAGAACAGAGACCTCGCGCGCTGGGACTTGGATGCAGACTCTGGGACTCCGCCCTTGCGCTCGCCACTAGGCGCCTCGGCTCGGCCCCGCCCCTGAGTGTAGCCCCGCCCCCTTTTCCCCGCCCCCTGCGCTCCTTCCGCGGCTCCGCGTGGCCACGCCTCCTGAGCTCCCTTCCCTACACGCTCCGCGCAGCCCCGCCCCCGGGCGCAGCCCCGCCCCCTAACTCGCCCTCCGGCCCCGCCCCCTTGCGGCCTCGCCCCCTCTAGGGCCACATTCCTCCGGCCGGGCCTCGCGCTGCGCCTAGCGGGCGGAGGCGGAGGGGCGGGCTCGGCTGGCCTGGGGCACGGACTCGGGGCCGGAGCCGCGGGAGCCGGCGGACACTGGGCCAGGATCCCTGACGTGGTCGCGTGGCGGGTGTTCGTGTCTCCGGGTGACTGGGTGTCCGTCCCGGCATCTGGCGGCCGCTGGCGGGAGTCGGCGGCCTCGGCTGGGCCTGGGTCCCGGGTCCCGGCCCGGCCCGCTCCCGCTACGGCCGCCATGTGGTGCCTGCACTGTAACTCGGAGAGGACCCAGTCCCTGCTGGAGCTGGAGCTTGACAGCGGGTGAGGGCGCGGCGCGCGGCGAGCGGCCTTCCCGGGTGCTGAGCGGTGGGCTGGCGGAGGCTGCGGGGACGCGTGTGCGGGAGTGCGGTGACCGTCGGGACCGGGCGCCCGGCGTGCGAGAGAAAGCTGCCTGCGGGGCGGGGTGCGTCCGCGAGACTGTGGGTTTGGGTGGGAGACGAGCAAGCAGGACCAGAGTTTGTGCGTGGGAGAGAGAGACGCGCCCTTGGGATAGGAGCTCTGTGTGTCCCCTGGGAGGGTCTCCGGATGGGAGTGTGTTTGAGACCGAGGGCCCGTTGGAGTGCAAGTTGGTGTGGGGGTAAGTTTGAGTTAGTGGTGGTGAGAGGGAAACAGTGGGACTCGGAGTGGGTGTGAGGTGAAGGGCAGGAGGGAGAGTGGAGGAGAGTTGGTGGGAGGGCGCCCAGCGGGTCTGTGCCTGTTTCCAACTGCAGGCAGGGCAGGGGCTGCCAGGGAGGCCTCTTGCAGGCCTGTCTATTCCAGACGTTGGGCCTGTGTCTGAATTGATGTGTCTGTCCTGCCTGCGAGACTCCGAGTGTGTACGAGGGTGGACTATCTGAACAAACAGGCGTCCTAGGTGTGCCAGCAGCTTTGGTCGGATACTGTGTGCCTGGCAGGGCCACTTGGGAGTGCACTTGGGAGTGTGGCTGCTGTTTGTGGCAGGGTGCGGATGTGAGGGGCTTTGTTTATGTGTGGTGATGAGTGTGTGCCTGGTGTGGTCAGGGATGGAGTCTGGTGTGTCAGAGGGGCCAATCCTTTTCTGCTTTGGGGCCTGTGGGCGGCTGTCAGAGCGTCCAAGGGCCCGTGTTTATGGAGAGAAAGGGAGAAAGAGAGTGTGTGTGTATGTGCTGGGAATATTGATTTCCTCTCTCCAATGGCCAGCACAGCTGCCCCCTGAGCTATCTGCAGGCCCCTCTGAGGAGCAGGGGGTGGGGCTAAGGGGATTTGTTGACAAGCTGACTTGGCTTATGTTAGGCCCCCTCTGGAGGAAGCCCACCTGGAGCTGTTTGATCTTTCAGTTCAAAAACTGTGCAGCGCATGTCTGGCAGTTGCACTGAGAACGTGCATATGTCCCCCTCTGCCTCCTTCTCACCCCAGGGGCCTGGATTTCTGGGCCTGAGGCTCCAAGTGGGGTTGGGGGGCTTCCCAAGGACCTATTACTCCTTGCATCTGGGGTGGAGGCCAGGCACGCTGCAGCTGCAGGACCATCTGTCTGGAATCAGCGGCAGCAGTCTGGGCATGGGGGTCATGTTATTCATATCCCCCACACACCCGCAGCCGTCACAGTCCATCAGCTGTCCCACCCAGTATTGCAATTGCTCCTTATTCTTGTGGTACCAGCATCCTCATATTGCGGGAGAGCAAATTGAGGCTGAGCGTTCAGTCTCGTCAGTACTGAGGCTCTGTGGTTTATTAAGTGCCTGCTGTGTACCAGTCCCTGCTCTAGGCACCAGGGACATAGCAGTGAACAAACTCGATGTCTTTGTCCTCATGGAACCAGCAGTCTAGTTGGGGAACATGGTAAACATAAGAAACCATTAGCATGCTCTTCTGGCTGCACCTCCCTCCACCCTCTGAGCTGAAAGGAACTGTTGGGTTTTTCTGTCCCTTCATTAGGACCTTTTCAGTATCACCATTCCAGTTGGCATGTCCAAGCCACCTCTTTTGCATACTTCTCAGTCCCACATCCCTTCTCATTAGAAGTCCCTCTGGGTATCTTATCTCAGTCTTCCAGCTGCAGGGAAGCCTGCTTGGATCCTTCTGTGGTCTGAGTTGGTGATGAACAGCTGCTCCCCTAGTCTCAGAACATGAGCCAGAGGTCTTAGAGGTTGAGAAGCCTCACTCAGGTATAGCCCACAGTTCGCCCATCAGCCTCAGAGTAGGTGAGTCCCATTTGCTCTGAAGCATCTGGTATGTGGTTCTATGGGAAGTTTGGGGGAGGGCTAGAGGAAATCAGCCCAGTCCCTGGCCTGTGGAGGCAGAGCTAGATGCTCCTTGGGCTGAGGAACCTCCCTATGGGCCAGAGTCCTTCCAGCTGGCCATCTCCCCCTCTCTAAACCCAGATGGGATGCAGCACAGTCCAGAAACCTCAGGGGACCACCCCCCACAAGTCTATAACCGGCCCAAGATAACTGCTCCTGGGTCCAGCCATGCCACTGTGCACCACCCTACAAATACAGGCTTCTTTCCAAGAGCATGTGTGGCACTTCGATGCTTTGCTGTTTGAGCCTTGTGGCAACACAGGACTCTGCCTACCCTTGTTTTTTAAAAGGGTATACACACTAAGAGAACACAGTGACTGGGCCAGAATATCACGTGGGGAGCCTACAGGAGAACCCCAGTGTTGTGATGGAGACCTCTGGATGGCCTGACTAGCCCTGCCAGGATTTTCAGGCCTTCACTTAAGGAAGTCGGACTATGAACCGGTTGCACTAATATTTATACAGCTTCAGTTCAAAAACATGGACAGGACTGACAGCTGCATAGTCAAACAGTGTGACAACTGGGCAAATAGATGTTTCTCGACAGGATTGGACAGAGCACCCAGGGCTGCAGGAGCTTGGTGTATGTGTGTGCTTGTATGTGCATACGGTTTTATCTGTCTGGACTCTGCAGACTGTGGAATCTTGGTTTGCCAGGAGAATCTGGAATCCTGGGCAGCCTGAGATATCAGGAAAGAAGGGCTTGAGGAGGCAAACAGATTTTGTTTCAAATCTCAGCTCAGTTTTGTGAGTGTATGCAAGTTACCACACCCCTCTAAGCCTGTTTCCCCTTCTGTGAAAGGGAATGATAACACTGCTTCATGGAGTGCTCTGAGAATGTGGATGTCTGAAGGCCATTGCACTGCAGCCTAGATGCCGTGTTTGTCCAAGTCAGCACTCTGCTCTTCCCAAGCGCCAATGACCCACTGGATTTTCTTTCTTCCTGTTTTGTAAATTTCCTTTGAATTATGATGATGTGGAATATCCGCCAGTAAGCACAGGGGCAAGATGATGCACAACCCAGATGGGCTTGAACACCACCGGAGGCCTAGGGAGAGAGCTCCTGTGGAAGCGTGTGTGTGTGTGTGTGTGTGTGTGTGTGTGTGTGTGTGTGTTGGGGAGGTATTCTCAAAGGCTGTTGAGTGTGATTTATCATTGGTCCTCAAAAGCAAATTGTAATGAGTTTAGAGGCCATTAAGGCTCTTGAAGAATTAATTGGCATGGCCTTAGAGAATCTGGCTGCTCCCACTGCGTGAGCTGCTGCAGACAGAAAGTTGATGGCAATTATGGTGGAAGTATGGCATGGTGCCACCTGGATCTGCCACTATCCTGGCTGCCGTTGCTGTACCCTGAGTTGAGCAAGTGCCCCTCCAAGCCCTGGCCCTGCGGCTGGAACCCCGATGCCTGCCTAGCACAGCGCCTGGCCCCGTGGTAGGCATAGCCAGTTGTTAGTGAATGAAAGCATCCATAAATGCTGTTGTCAACAAGTGCACACATGCTCTCTTGGGCTTGGAGAAATGCGTTGTTCTCTGGAGAGATATGTGTGACCCAGAGGAAACCCAGCTTTTCACTTTCCTGCGTTCCTTTATGCACATAACAGACATTTACTGAGCACCTACTTTGTACCAGGACTGGGCTAGATGTAGAAGCACTGAAGTTAGTAGTGTGAAATGGTACAGCACAGAGCACAGGACTTGGGGATCACACAAAACCCTGACTCCGCCTGTTCCTGGCTGTGTGGCCTCAGATATGTTGCCTCCTGTCTAATCTTGATTTTCTCATCCATGAAATGGAGCTCAAAGAAACCCAGCGGGGATGGGGGATGTACAGCTTTGCCTGGTGACTGATACATACAGATGGGTGCCCAACAAATGGTGGCTGTCATTACCATCATCATTATTACCACCTTTTCCCTTTTGTGAAATTATTGCTGAGTTAAAATGGTTCCTCACAGTTTTCTTTTTTGCTGATTTGTGAGGTTGAAGACTGATTTCTAGAGCCTGTGTAGCTTTTTGTGAAATCTTCTTGCGTCCCAGCTGCTTTGCCTTGTGGATCTGTGCCTGCAGCTTCACTGCTCTGTGGTGGAAAGGCCCATTCTTTCCATTTTATCTCCTCGTTTTGCAGTTTCCTGACGTAGTGACAGTTTGATTTGAACTTAAGATCCCGATGGAGAACCACAGCAAGAGTCCCCTCCCTGTTTGTAAAGATGAGAAGCTGTGACTGCATTTGTTTTTTCCTCTTTGTTCAAAGCACAGTAATAATAATATTAATAATATTATTAACTAAATGGCAACAGTTGCCATTTAGTGCTAAAGTTACTAGAGTGCTAGAGTTGGGGTTTGAACTCGGCCTGCCTGGCTTCAGGGTCTGTGTATTTACCTCATGGCCAGCCTCTGCTTCCTCTGGGATTAAATAATCTTTGGCAAAATATGTCACCACCATGAATGGAGCCTTTTGCATCTTCCCTATACTGCCGGAACAGGTGTCTGGTATCTCCTGGTGTCTGGATTCCCAGCATGCTCCCAGATGTCCCAGCCCACAAGCTGGTTGATGACCACTCCCCAGGCTCTCCAGCAGGATTCTGGGACAGGGTCCTTTGCACTTGCAGGCTTTTCAGGGTAGCATGCTTGTGTGCTGTGCACAGCAACAGGCCCAGACTCTGCTTGGAGCAGGGTCCTGAGGACAAAAACTGACTGTCCCCTGACTGACTGAGGGACCCATGCAAACATGACAGGCTTCTGCATGATGAAGAAACCCAAGGCTAGGTCTTTTGACATCATTAGAAGACACACACACATGTGGATACTGAACTTGATCCCACGGGAGTGGAAAGGGATCATTAATAAGCTGGAAAATTGGCCGGGTGCAGTGGCTCACACCTGTAATCCCAGCACTTTGGGAGGCCGAGGCGGGTGGATCACGAGGTCAGGAGATCGAGACCATCCTGGCCAACATGATAAAACCCCGTCTCTACTGAAAATGAAAAAATTAGCTGGGCGTGGTGGCAGACGCCTGTAATCTCAGGTATTCGGGAGGCCGAGGCAGGAGAATCGCTTGAACCCAAGAGGCGGAGGTTGCAGTCAGCTGAGATTGCGCCACTGCACTCCAGCCTGGCAACAGAGCGAGACTCTGTCTCAAATAATAATAATAAGAAGAAGAAGCTGGAAAATTTGGAACGAATCCCCACCTGAGAGGAGGCCTCTTCATTCACACAAACTGGAAGATTTCTCCCAAAATCCCCTACTGCCCAGGCTGGGTCAGAGTCTGTCTGCCAACATGAATACTTTTCCCCTGAGGCCATTTACAGAAGTCGGTGGTGTTTGCTTTTCTATTTCTGGCTGGGAGGGTAGGTGGTATAATCCTGAAATGCATGAGTACATGTAAAGCATGTAAACGGTGTCTCATGGTAACACAGCAAGGGCCGGGTGGATGTTAGCTGTGGTCATTGTTGTCTTTATTCTGGCTGCCCATAAGCTCAAAGGTCTCCCATCCTGAGAGAGGAAGCCTTTCAGAAAGGGCTGTCTAGAACTGGCCCTGATTGGCCCTTCCTAGAGCCCTGGTGTCAGCCACCCATCTCATCCCATCCCCTTCTGGGTTTCAGTTTCAACACATGTGAGAAGAATAATGAGCCTCATGATCCTTGTAGTCATTTGCAGATGCAGGATGTTTGGCCCAGTGGTTAGGGAGGCAGATTCTGTAGTCAGACTACCTGTAACTCTAACGCCAGCTCTGCTCCTCATTGTCCTTGTGATCTTGGGCACCTTCCTTAGCCTTTCTGTGCCTCAGTTTCCCCCACTGGTAAAATATATATGATAGGAGGAGGCCATGGAGTTGTTGTGAGGATTAAATGAATGAATCCACGTAAGTACTTAAGCAGTGCATAGTCAACACCAGATAAATGGCATCCTCTAGCTGCTATTTTAGGCCCTAGAAGTTTGACTGTGTGGAACTGGACCGTATTACTTGTTTGGGGAGATGTGTTCCTAGATGAGAGTGGATTGTTTATCTTTTTGGCCACGGACAAGACCAGGGTTAAAAGACAGTGGTACAGAGAGATGGTGGTGGTGAGGGGAAGAAGTTAAAGGACTGCAGGCTGTGGGTGGTGTGACAGATGGCAGACGCAATAAGAAGTGAGTAAGCCCATGGACTTTAGTGTGTTCTTATAGCATGCTGTCCAGACAGCTCACAAAGAAGTGGATGGTTAAGGGTATTAAGAAAATCGCTTTGCCTGTGGATTGGGGAGATTGCAAAATAAGGTGGCTTGCAGTTGGGCTAAGATGAAGATTTCTTTAGACAGGATGGGCAAATGTCCTGCACCATGTGTGAGAGACATCCTGAGGCCTGGGGACATCAAGGTGGAGGCCCCCAGCCCTGTGTCAGATGGAGCAGAGCTGTGGTGCCTCTGGAACCCTCAGCTGGTTGCCTGTGCTGAGCTACTGAGGCTTTGGGCAACTCTGGCTTCCTGGTGGTACCTGGGGCTGCTTCTGGCACCTAATAAGGTGCAAAGCTCCAGAGCCTGGCCTCAGGGGCGGTGGCCTCCAGTCCCTGGTTCTGCTGTTCTGTCCTCTCCAGCTGGTCTGTCTGCCTGGGAGGGGAGGCAGCTTGCTGCAGTGGGCAGAGGTGGCATCTGGAGCTGGAGAAACGTGGATCCCATTTCTGCCCCTTCCTGGATGTGTGGCCAGGGCAAGGTGGTCGCCACTGCAAGCTACTGCCTCCTTGTCTGTCAAATGGAGATAATGGAGGGAGAAGCAATGTGAGTAGCACGCACACAACAGGTACCCATGCAAACCAGCAGGAAGGGGAAGGGGAGTCAGTTGGTTTTGGGTAAAGCCTCAACTGGTTTTGGTAGGTCTGAAGTTGGCACAGGATTGAGACCAGGGCTGGAACAGGCTACAGAATGAAAATGGTGGTATGGCATTTGGATGGCCTTTGAACTTTGCATATACCTATCTGATTGGAAGCAAGAACCTTGTGAAATCACTGGCATTACTCTTATTTACCAGATGAGGAAACGGAGGCTAGAAAATGAAAATAGCGTATCCAAGCTCTGTGGAACATAGACTTCGTCCTCTGGTTAATGTATGGGCCCTCATTCCCCTCCCTGACATTGCTGGGGAGCAGCTTGTGAGAATGGAGCCTGAGGTGGAGGCAGGGAGAGGCAGGGGACCAGGGAGGAGCAGGAGAGACAAAACCTGGAGGCCCCAGCTGTGCACACCCCAGTGGCAGCATTGAGTTCCCTGTAACCGTGGCTGGTTACAGAGGTGCACTACGTTCAGCAGAGTGGAAGGAGAACCCTCGGAAGCTCTGCCCAGTGCCTCCAACCTCAAAAACATGTTCACTAGCCTCAGGAAGTCATCTGGGCTAAGAGTCATCCTCAGATTCCCTGACAGGATCAGGACAACTGTCCACCCAAGGTGATGGGAGAGAGGGGCTGAAGTAGCGCCAGGCACGTAGTAGGTGTTCAGTAAATGCCAGCTGCTGTGATGACCCCTGCCCACTGCACTGCTATTCTCTCCAGCCGTCGTCATTACCATTGCAGTGCTGCTATTCCTGTGGGGTGAGGGTGCGGTAGAGAGGAAGTGTTTGGGGAAGCAGCTCTTTCCTCTGCTGCTGGGGGAGGGGGGGTGCGGGTGCAGGAATGTGAATTCTCTGTTCCTTCTGGGCCATTGACTGTTCTCAGAGCCATCATTTAAATGAGCAGGGTTGGAGTTTTTTTGTTTGTGCTTAGTAAAAATGGCAAAATGGCCCAAGAAGATAATGGGCCTTGATGTGATAGCAGAGTCTTAGTGTTATTTTTAGCTTTTTGTTATGTAAAATTTTCAACATACAAAAGTAGAATGGTATAATGATCCCTATGTGCAGTTTTATTTCATTGCCCAAGATTAGTTTTAATCCCAGACATTTTGTTGATTTTATATCAAGGACCTGATTCATGGTTGGCCTCATTTCTAGCCTTGGAAAAGTCATGTCACTGGAGCCAGTGCTTGGGGCAGGCCACAGTGTCCCTTGAACAGCCCTTAGCTGTGTTGGCCCAACTCCGGAACTCTGAGCTTGGGCCAGTTTCCCAGCCTGGTGACCATCTGGGATGCCCTGTGCCTGGAAGTGACTGGGAGAGGCTAGGCCTGGGACTTCTCCATCAGACAGGGCCTTCCTGGGTCAGGGTAGGAGGACTTGCTTCTCTTCTATCTCCCTAGGACCCCCAGAGGGTGGGGTGCGGAATGGACTCTCAGCCTCTCCCATCGGACTGGGAGTCCCCTGGGTGGTATTGTGGCTCTCAGCTTCAAGCTCCACAGGGCCCTGCCCGTCTCCCTGGCTTTCCCCTTGCCAGGTGGTAGAGCCAGACTGCGGCCCCTGCTACCCTCCCAGACATGTCAGGCCCTCATCTTGCTGGGCCCCTGGGTGGCCATTCAGCACTGGGGGTCCCTGGGCCTCTGCCCAGCCCTCTTTCCTTTTCCATATCACGGAGTCTCTTCCTGGGGTTTCCGATCTGGCTCCAGCCCAGGTCCTGACATCCTGTCACCCACCCAGCAACCCTCTCTAGGGGGGTCTCATGGGCACCTGTACATCTGCCTATTCCAAATGACACCTGTTATCTCCCTCTCCCCAAATCTGCTTCTCTTCCATGTCTTCATCTGATCCTCTTGGGTTTCACTCAGAGTGCCAAAGTCATCCTGGACCCTCCCATCACCTTTACTTGCCTTGGCCGTCATCACCCGGTGCTGCACTGGGCTTAGAGCCTGGCATGTAGCAAGTGCTGACACATTTCAGCCACTGTCCTCATGATGAATGTGTGGTTGCTACCCTCGCTCCTAGCACAGTGCTTGGTACATAAAGCACCCCCAAAACCCAGCGTAGTTCAAAACAAGCCAAAGTCACACCCTAGGCATGGCCATATCCTGGCCAGGCATCCCTTGTGCTCCCCAGGCATGGGTGCTAGTATGGAGTCAGATGGTCTGTGCTTCTTCAGGCCTCTTCCTCTCTGGCCTGCTCATCTCCCTCTAGCCCCTATGGGACCATGCAGTGCAGCGAAGTGATAACAGTCCTAAATCGTAACGGTGGCAGAGGATTTGTGTGCATGTTACCATATGGCCCTCACAGCAGCCCTGTGTTGTGGATAATACCCCCATTTTATGGTTGAGAACCAGACACAGAGAGGCCAAGTCATCTGTTCAGGGCCACACAGCTCCTGCCTGCTGGATACCAGACAGTTGCCAGGGAAGAGCTCTGTGTGCCAATGTTGTAGGTGGGGGAGGTTGAAGGGGATAGTGTTTACTACCATCAGCCTTCATTTGTCCCCAAGACCCTTTCCGTGCCCCTGTGCTGGGTGCTGTGGGCAGATCGCTGACTTGCCATGGGGACTGGCAGCTGCTCTGCTGCACTCTGGGCAGCACTTGCACCAGGTCCGCAAGGGCAAGGGGAATTTGATGGGCAGGCAGGGTGTTAGGCTGGCCCCACAGAGGGAAGAACATGACAGGCGGGGAGGTGTGAAGCAACTCAGGCCATCAACAAGTGGCCCAGGGCCTCAGCCAACCTCATCCTCCACACTTTCTGTGAGTCACTTGGCCTTGGGTAAGTTACATCACCTCTCTGTGCCTTAGTCTCTTCATCCACAAAATGGGAAGACGATATAGCACCTTCTTCAGAAGGTTGCTGTTTACAACACCAAGAGTGAAGCCGAATGTAGACTGTGGACCCTGGTGGTGATGATGTGTCACCATAGGTTCATGGACTGTAAAAATGTGCCACTCTAGTGGGGATGCTGATAGTGGCTGTTCTTGTGATGGGGCAGGGGGTACATGGGAATGCCATTCTTTTTTTTTTTGCTGTGCATCTAAAAAAGATCAAGATTGTCTGGGGCAAGATGGCCACACCACAGGCCCTGGCTGGCAGGGTGGGCCATGAGGAAGGCTTCCTGCACGATGGGCATCTGTCTCTTCCTCTCTGCTCACACTCTGTCCAGAGCCAGCCTCCCCAGCCTGTGCCTCCAGCCTGGCTCTCCCAGGGCGTCCCTGGGGCCCAGCCCAGCTCCGTGTGCTGGAGTCTGCCACAGAGAATGGCTTTATTTAAGTCCATTTGGTGCGTATGGAAATAACTAGAGGCCTCTGTATTTAATTTGGCTCAGCCGGAAAGATTTTTGGCTCTGTGTATGTGTATATTCTGAAAAATCTTTCCGAGTGAGCCCAGGGGTTGGAAGCTTCTGGTCATCCCTGTGCACTCAGAACCAAAAAGAACCACCCTCCTTAGCCAGGGGCAAGCGTCTGGCAGAGGGCAGGCTATAGGAATGGTTAATGAAGAAAATACAGGAAGAAAGGAGAGAGGATGAGGCCATGCAGATGAGGTCATGGCAACACAAGCAGTCTTGTAAACTTTGTCTCGAGACCAGGTAAGCTGTGGCAGAATGGAAGGAAGGAGGCCTTTGGAAGCATAAAGGTCTCTACGCAGGCGGAGTTGGAGGTATCTGGTTTCCTCATCTCGTGGGGCTTAATTTGGCACTGGGCTGGGGAACATTTCTCCTGATGTCCCTCTTTCTGACCTGTACAAGCTCAGCAAAGACTTGAGGAGTTGAAGGGGTTGAGCTCTTCCTCTCTGGCTGACGGCACAGAGCAGAAACAGCTCCACGTGGGATTTACAGTTGGCAAAGTGTGTCTTCCCTCGATTCCCACGCTCCTGTTGGGCAAGCGGGGCAGGAGTGACACCCATTGTGAAGATGAGACAACAGAAGCCCAGAGTGGAGGGCAGTCACCTGGGGCCTCTCAGCCTGGAAGTTGGGGAGCTGGAGAGAGACTTAGTCTCCCGATTGCACCCAGAGCTCTCCCCACACTCCCTAGGGACACTTCTGGAGCCATTGGGCATCCTTCCAAACTCAGGTTGGCATTCTCACAGGTGGATGGAGAGGGCTTGAGTTTGAACCCCAGGACATCCTCCTAGAGTCCAGTTTTGGAATAAATACCAGGTATCAGATGGCTTTGAAAATTACATCCTAACCCTCTGAAACTTAGGAACGAGGGCGTCTGGTGAATTAAGGCTTGGTGGTTATGATGACCATGGGATTGTGGATTGTGGTCCCTGTGATGATATTAATTTGGTTGAGCCTTGTAAAAACCACACACTCAGAGGACCCAGTGGAGCAGAAGGCCTTGGTGTTCCCACCAGCCATGCAGAGCTGTGGGAATTCTTGAACCCTGCCTCTTGGGAATTGGTTTTCTAAATTAGGTTTCTTGGGAACAACTGATCCCAAGCTATAGATCCTAGTTATGTTCTTTGCGTTGGGCCTTGAATTTTGGTCCTGCGTAAGCATCACAGACAAACACGGGTGCTGCCAAGAGGCAGGAAGAGAAGGGCGGCCCTGGTGTGGGTGGGCAATAGGGAGTGATGGGGACTGTGGTGGTGACGGAGCATGTGCTGCTTGATGGATGTGGCTGCCACCTAGCTTCGTCTGACTGTCATCAAGTGGGAATACAGCCCCAGGGTGGCCAGGTCCCCAAGTTAAGTCAGAAACTTAGATGTTCATATGAAATCTTAAGATGCTGAAATGTTAGTGATTCATTCTAGTTTTTGAAACACTGTATGAGCCACAAAGAGCATGCTTTGTGGACCAAGTTGGGCTAGGGGCTGCTAGTCTGTGTTGGAGACCTTGTGAACGCCCCACACGGAGTCTGTCTTCCAGACAGCTCTGTGCGGTCTGAGGTCTCCTTATGGGGAGCAGCTGGATGGGTTCCAGGTCTCCTAACCAACTCTCCCAGGGACGAGGCCGAGGACCCCTGAGAGATAGGCCTCATCCTCACCTTGGCCCTGGCCCAGGTGGCGCTCAGGAGAATAAAGGGCTTTGCCTAGCCCCTCTCTTTAAAGGCTGCCTGTCCTGGGGTTGGCTATAGGATTGGCATTAGGGGCTGACTTTTCCTGTTTTAGGCCTATTACCCTGGTTTAGTGCTCTGGTCCTCAGCATGTGGGGTGAGATCCTCAGGGAGGTTGGGGCCCCCCTGTAGCACTGATAGTGATGCCAGCTGTAGTGACGCCTCACCAGGCAGAGGCCCTGTCTGGGATTGATTGCAGGGTGTTTGCATCGGTCCCCCATCCAGAGCCTCACAGCCCCCCTGCCAGCTGGCTCTCGGCCCAAGTGAAAGTGCAGGTTGCCAGCCTGTGGAGCCAGTCTGCCCCTGCTTCCTTTCTGAGGCCCCGCCAGTGCCCGGCCCAGCCTGGTGGGCCTCCCAGGACTGGGGGTTGGAGGGGGGTGTGCACAGGACAGAAGCAGCACACAGACAGCTGAGCCTAGGGCATCCTCAAAGGGTGGGGCTGATTTTGGTATTGGTGACGCGAGGCCTACGGCATGGTGTTTTCAGCTCAGTAAGCATGTGTCTAAACTCACGGTTTCCATAATTGTTCAGTGTTTCCACCACCCAGCTACAGAGCAAAGGAGGGGTGTGGACACAGGTCCAGTCAGGGGCTCTGCCAGGCCGGGCTGCGCGTCAGCTGCATGACTGTTGAGTCTCTGTCCTCTCCAGGCTTCGGTGCTCCCACCTGTGGAGTTGCGGGAGAGGGAGAAGACAGCCAGCTATGCTTTGGCACAGGGGACCCATTCTGCCCTGCTCTGTGGCTCTCCATCCTGACCGCAGGGCATCCTGTCCTAACACCGGTGTGTTGGGAGTGCTGGCATCTACTTCCCAGGGCTGTGCAGGTCCCCTGGTCACCAGCAGCATCATTCATTCATTCAACAGATTGAGACTGAGCACGTGCCGTGTGCCCTGTCTCACTGGCTCCACTGTGATGCCGTGAAGGCACGGCCTCGCCCTGCTGCCTGTTCAGGCTTTGTGGATACTTTGGTGTGGAAAACAGACACTGCCCTTCCGGAGCTGACCTCTTCATGGGGAGAGACAGACTTAGAAATAAGAAAGCAGGAGAAAAGATGGAGTCAGATACGGACCTGCGCTGTGAGGAAACCTAAGGGCTTGATGTGATAGACAGCAGAGGTCTGGGGAGATGGCCCCTGTAGATCCCTCTTTTCCTTCCCTTCTGCTGAGGGGGACCCCTCTCCCCCACGTTTGCCATGCAGCCCCCATCAGACAGCCTGTGCTGCCATCCGTGTGTCCCGTGGCCTCTCTTGGCCCTGAGCACCATCCTGCCATTGATCTGTAGCCAAGGCCCTCGGGCTCTTTCCCATGGGAGCCCCTGAAGCTGTGAAGGGCAGGGCAGATCTGATTCCAGGATCTGGGGGCTGCCCTCTCATCCCCAGCCTGTCTCCTGGAACCAGCATTCTTATCTCCAAAACTCACTCAGGTCCCTGGGCTCTTTGAGTGAGAGGGCCTCACAGCAGCTGTGCAACGTGGTGGCTCCTGCAGGCTGATGGTGCTCTTTATGTTTGGGAGGCCTGGGCTGCGGAGGTTGGAGCCACCCCCTCCCTGGGGCCGGAAAGACTGCCTTGAAAACATGTTGACAGGATAAGGGCTGCCTTGGCTGTGTGGCCCTGGGTTCACGGGACACGGAGACTTTTCTTTCTCCCCTCTGGCTATGTGCTGATGAGAACAAGCCATGTCTGAGGACCGGAGGTCTCTCCTGAAATAATTACCCTCTAATTAGGCATGGCATTAGCCATTGGTGGGGCTTCCTGGGACACTGACTCACTGGCTCCACTGTGATGCCATGAAGGGCGACCTTGCCCTGCTGTGCAGGTGGGAAACCAAGGATCAAAGAAGTTGGGGTTCCAACTCAAGTGTTGGACTCTAGCCCAGAATGTTGCTGTAGCTCCTGTCATGGCAACATTAGGGTGGTAAGTGCCTGACAGAGCTGTACAGAGCACTTGGGACCAGAGGGCAGGGACAGTGTGAAAAACTGCATCTTCCTTGGTATGGTGGGTGGCCTGAGAAGCCCCCTGTACCCTGACTGCTGCCTGACTCCTCATGCCTCCTGCCCATCTCGCCAGCAGCTGCTGATACACAGGGAGATGCTGGATGTTGGATCAATAGGCAAAGCCCTAAAAATAGCCCCCACTTTGAAAAGTTCATGTTTGAGTCCTATATTTTTCTGCATATATAAAAGGCACTTCTGGAGGCCTTGGTGCTAGTTGTTAAAGATAATGCTGCAGCCTGAGGTGGAGCTGGGCTAAACCTCATCTGAGCCTCAGCAGGGCAGGCCCAAGGCCAGGGGGATGTCAGTGAGGCTGGTCTCCGCCCAGGGTCCTCTTCCCTGGAGGGAACAGGACACTCAGCCTCAGTGTCCTCCTGCCAGTGGGGCCAGGCTGCCCCTGCAGTTCCAGGCTCTGAGGGGACATTAGACTGGTCTGTCTTGGGTGCACGGAGACTGAGAGGCATGGAGACAGGGCTGTGGGTGTGCTCCCTGCAGCCAGGCATAGGGTCGGAGGCATTCTCTGTTTCCCCCTGGCTTGCTCAATTCAGACCTAGCTTCCTGAAATTGGCCCTGGCAGAGCCCCAGCTTGCTGGCGGGGCATGAAGGATCAGGCCCCCTCAGCAGCTGACTGGCCTCCCTCCCTGCCGCTCGGAGAACAGGGAGGCCACAGAGGAGGGTTCCCGCCTTGCCGTGTGCCCACCCACCAGCCCGACCTCTTACTCCACTCGGGGTTGCTGCCTGTCACCATTCAGATATGCTCATGTCTCTTCCAACTTAAACCACACGCCTTCCTGCCGTCCCCATCCCTCTTCAGCCACCTCCCCATCTCCTCCTCTTCCTTCTCAGCTGCACCTCTCCAGTTATCTTCAGAGACCTGAATGGAGTGAGGGTGGGAGCCAGGCGGACTGGAGGAAGGCTGCGCTGAGCAGTGGGAACAGCACCTGAACAGGTCCTGGGGTGGGAGCGTGGCAGAGCAGAGAGGAGCAGCCAGGAGGCCGGGGGCTGGGCTGGAGTGGCCAGGGGTGCAGAGGAGGGTGGCAAGAGGAATGGCTGGGTCCTGCAGAGTCTTCTGGGTCAGTGTGAGGACTTGGGCTCTAAATCCCAACAAGTGAGAGGAGAGGTGATCAAGGTTGTATTTTAACAGGACCCCAGCTGCTGGATGGAGAGGGGTGGGGTGGGGTGGGGTGGCATGTGAGGCTAGAAGAGCCTAGAGAGGCCATGGCAGTCACACAAGGGAAAGATGAGGGCCACACAGGCTGGCCAGGTGAGCAGATGCAGGCTCTGTGCTGAAGGTGGAGCAGCCTGCGCTGACAGGTGGGGAGGAGGGTGTGAGAAAGAGTCGCCAAGAGTGACGCTCAGGGAGCAGCTCTGAGGACCCCAGCCGCACCCCACTGAGATGGGAAGGCTACAGGAAGCTGGCCTGGTGTGGGGAGCTCAGTTTGGAGCCTGAGGTTGGGCTGTCTACTAGGGCTCAAAGGGCCCTGGCCAGTGGAATGTCCCATCTTGGGTTCCTCTGCAATTCCTGGATATCCTCATTTCTCCAAACCTGGGAACTAGGTAAACACAGAAACCCTCCTGGCCCCTACGTGCCCCCGCCATGCTCTGTAAGGGTGACTTCTAGATTGTTCCGTTTTAGATATGGTGCTCCTGTTAGCCAGTGAAGTCACATGGGATATTTAGGTGGGTGTCACCTCATGTCAGTGCTTCATGTAGACTCTCGCTCTAAGTCTTTTGATTTGAGGGCTCCAGCCCCACGGGCCCCTTCTTCCAGACCTTGGCGGTGTCTGGGGACTCTGAGCATGGGACTCAGCATCTGTGCCCATTACGTTTGCTCCTCCAGGGCTCCCTCTGTAGGTTTCCACTGGGGGTGCTGTGACCGCACCCCTCCTACTTACTACCAGGTCATGTTCATCCCAACCCTGCCTGCCAGGGGTGGTGACCAGCATTGCTGGGCCTCATCTAGGAGGTCCTCACCTTACTGCTCCCTAGGATGGATCTCAGGGGTCCATAAGTTCTTTTGGTGAGCAGCCAGGCATCATTCTCCCAGAACTGCTTGCCAGGCTATAAGACTTTAGGCATCAGTGGGGATGCTACCTCCCCTCAAGACCAGAGAAGGGAGTATGGCTGACTGCACAGAAGCGGCCTCCCCTGGGAAAGCCCTCGCTGTTTTTGTCTTTCTGGCTACACCAGCTCGATGTCCCTTCTTTTATCATAATTTTTTAAATTTTTTGAGATGGAATTTCACTCTGTTGCCCAGCTGGAGTATACTCTGAGTTTCACTCTGTTGCCGAGTGGCACAGTCTCAGCTCTCTACAACCTCCACCTCCCAGGTTTAAGTGATTCTCGTCCCTTAGTCTCCCGAATAGCTGGGATTACAGGCTTGTGCCACCACACCCAGCTAATTTTTGTATTTTTAGTAGAGACGGAGTTTCACCATGTTGGCCAGGCCTGTCTCAAATGCCTGGGCTCAAGTGATCTGCCCACCTCGGCCTCCCAAAGTGGGATTACAGGTGTGAGCCACCGTGCCAGGCCATTTTTAAGAAGTTTTTTAGAGGCAGGGTCTTGCTCTGTGGCCCAGGCTGGAATACAGTGGCGTAATCATAGCTAACTGCAGCCTTGAGCTCCTGTGCTCAAGGGATCCTCCTGTCCCAGCCTCCTAAGTAGCCAGGACTACAGGCACGAGACACTGCTCCCAGCTTTTTTTTTTTTTTTTTTTTAATAGATGGAGTTTTGCTCTTGTTGCCTAGGTTGGAGTGCAATGGTGTGATCTTGGCTCACTGCAACCTCTGCCTCCTGGGTTCAAACGATTCTCCTGCCTCAGCCTCCCGAGTAGCTGGGATTATAGGCATATGCCATCATGCCGGCTAACTTTTATATTCTTAGTGGATACGGTTTTACCATGTTGGCCAGGCTGGTCTTGAACTCCTGACCTCAGGTGATCCACCCACCTCGGCCTCCCAAAGTGCTAGGATTACAGGCATAGCCACCATGCCCCGCCAGCTCCCAGCTATGTAAAAAAATTTTTTTGTAGAGATCGGGTCTCATTATGTTACCCAGGCTGGTCTTGAACTCCTGACCTCAAGCAGTCCTCCTGCCATGGCCTCCCAAAGCACTGTGACTGTAGACACTTGCCATCATGCCCAGCTAATATTTTTTTAAAATGTTTTGTGGAGACAGGTTCTTGCTATGTTTCTCAGACTGATCTCAAACTTCTGGCCTCAAGCAGTGTCCCACCTCAGCCTCCCAAAGTGCTGGGATTGCAGGCGTGAGCCACCGCAGCTGGCCAACTTTGTGTCCCTTCTTTACACACTCCGTTTTCCTTTGAGGTCCATTTATTTGTATCCTTGCATTCTTCTCCTTGGGGCCAGGCTAGCTCTTGGGTACTACCTCTAAGCCCGAGAACATTCCAGAGTGGGAAGAACTGGACAAATGGGATGGATTTGAATTTTGGCTCTGCTCTGTGCTCTGCGATCGTGGGTCCTTCCCTGAGCCTCCATTTTCTCATCTGGAGAATGGGAAGAGCAGTGCCCTCTTGATGGGCTCATTGCAGGGGTGAAATCTGTGTAGTTAACTTGTGCTGGGCTCCCCCGTGGCATAGTGGCATAGTGGGTGAGCTTATGTGGGGGTGACCTACCCCCAGCCACATCAGCTCAAAAAGACTGATTTTCTAGACTCTGCTTGAACACCTGCACTACCCCTTAAAGCAGCCCCTTCTTAAATTGCTGAACTGTTCAAAACTGCTAGCCGTCTGAAGCTCCCGTCCCTGGTCCCACAAACCCACCTGCTCCCTCTGCACCAGGACCACCCTACAGAGACCTGGCAGGGGTGGCAGCTGCCCTTCTCCAGCTGTGCTGTCCCTGCTCTTGCTCAGAGGATGTGGGCCCCGCCCCCCACCACCACCACAGACCCTGCCTGGCTGTGTCCTGTCCCTCCCGGAGACTGGGGCATTAGAGGTGAAGCTACCCCAGTGCAGAGCAAGACCCTCCCCTTCCTTCCTCTGGGTGACCAACCTTGATTAATGTGGCCTAGGCTGCAAAAATCCACAGAAACCCCCAAGAGGGAGATTGTGAGGGCTGGAAATGAATTGTGCCTGCCCAGTATAGGCTCTCTTTCTGGAAATCAGAAACCCTGAAAGCAGAGTGTAGGGGAAGCCACGAGGCCCGGAGGCGTGATGGGCATACATACTTCAGGAGGCTGTTTTGCTCTGGCCTGTGCAGACTGCCAGGAGTCTGGCCTGAGGCTGCTGGCATGAACATTTAACCACAGGCTTTCAAGATTGCCTTCTTCCTCCAGCATGGGGCCCGGCCCACTCTGAAGAGGGTGGCTTTGCCGTGTGATGTGGTCAGTGGCCACACGTGGCTAGGCTTATTTCTCTTACTTATCTTATAACTGTGCACAACCCCAGGACCCCTACGCTCTGGACCCAGCTCTGTCCCGGGTGCCAGCAGCATGCTTTTCCCCTGAGCAGCCAGGCACCAGAGGCACGTTGTGGTGTCAGGTCCCACACGACTGTCTTACACGCGCCACCTTGGCTTAGTGACTCAACTCCCCCAGCCCCGAGTTCGTCGTCTGCAGAAGGAAGCAGTCCTAGTACCCTCCCAGTGATGGTGGCTGGGTTACAGGTCATATGTTTTAGACACACCCGACACGGCATCTTGTACCTGCAGGTTTATGGAGAAGTTGCTGCTGTATAATTCAGACCCGTGTATATCTGTGTGTGTGTTTGCGTGTGTATGCATGCGTATATACGTGTGTGTATGCCCCCTCTGTGAAGTTGCATAAGCACAATGGGTACATGTTTGGGCTCCGGGGCCAGGCTGCCCATATGCCCTTAGGGATGGGTGCCACCTCTCTGTGCCTACAGGGTGTTGAGAGCACTGAATGGGTTCCACGTACAACTTAGAACATCGCTAGCCATATAGACATTCGCTGTTATTACCATTGTCGTCGTCAATATTGGAGGTGAACAGTGGGTCACTGGTTTCATCTTGCCCCCTCACTGGTGCCCAGAACCTCCCCTGGCTAACATTTTTCTTGAGAAAAGTCATTCATGACTTCATAGGCCATAATTAGAGACATCTGTGGCTAAGAGGCTACAACTCCCCTGCCCTGACTCACTCCCTGGCTAGTCGGGACGTGGCATCCAACAGGTCTGGCTGAGGGGCTAGGGGTGGACTGTTAGGCTCTCTCACCCATCCCCGTGAGCTCCCCAGCCACAGGGAACAGGCCAGTGGAGGGTGTCTGGGTCCAGGTCTCCCTCCACCCTGGGGTGAGGCTCTCTAGCCTGGAGGTGGGTGTTTCACAGAGAGGGTCCCAGGAGCAGGCAGGGTGCAGGGCAGGTGACCCTGGCTCAGGCACTAGGCTTGTCTGCCCTTCCTGTCTCCAGCTGCCGGGACTTGTAGGTCAAAGAATAACCAGAGATAGCCATTGAAAAGGGCTTTTTAGGAGCCAAGCACTTTCTTAGGGACCTCACCGTATCAGCTGCTTTAAGTCTCCACAGTCCTGTAAGGCAGATAACACTAATTACCCCAGTTTAGAGGAACGGAACCTGAGGCACAGCAGTAATCCCCACTGTGTTCACACAGCTGGTAAACAGTAGAGCTAGAATTTCACCCAGGAGCCTGCTTAGCTCCTCACTTGGCAGAAAGGCCAGGTGGGACAAGGCGGTGAGAGGAGGCTCTTCAAGTCGTGTTCCGTATTCTTGTGAGGTGTCCACTGCAACACTGTCCTGTAGGAATCTAGTGCCTCACTCAGCCATGTCCCCACATAAAACATACCACCTCCATCACAGGAAAGCATGTTTGGAAAACTGGAAAGGGGGAAGAGCTTGGGGCAGCCTTTCAGTGATCAGAGCTTGGAGTCCCCAGGCTGGGACAGGAGGGCTGGCTGTTCCTGAGCCTGCAATGCACTCTCGGGGCAGAGTGTGGATGCATCCACATGCAGCTCCAGGCCCTTACGTGCTCACTGGCCCTGTCCTCGGCCTGTCCCACCACTGGGGGCCCATCCTGGACATACAGAACTCATCTCATGGGAAGGAGCAGGCCTTCTGCCCCTGACATTCCCATTTTTGCTGGAGACCAAGGCTTTGGGGGATGCTTGGGCGGTTGTCTCCAGAGCAAGACTCCCCCATGGGGCAGATGGACTGCACACGGGATCAGGTGATCCCTGGGGTGGGGAAGAGTGTATAGAGTGAGGGTAGCCTTGTGGAGGTAGTGGGGTTAAGCTGCGGCCTTGGTGTAAAGACAGGAGACTCAGACAGGTTATATGGCGCTGGGATAGAGGCTTCCAGCCAGCATTGGAGTCCCTTGTACCACTTCTCTGATGGCTATCTGACCTCCCGCAGCCTGCACACCTCCAGTGACAGAGAGTTCACCACCTCCTAAGCAGCCCTAACCACGTGAGAGTATCCTTCATCAAGTCAGGTATTGGCAATCATAGTTCTGCCTGCAGGAGAAATCTCTAGCCTTGGCTTGTCAGCCTGTCATCACGTCATCAGAGGCGTGATGACAGGGATCACATCATCTCCCCGGGGCTGCTTTCCTCCTGGCTGCACAGCCTCAGCTCTTGATAGGAGCATACTATTACACTGCTTCCTGGAATACTGTCATTTGGCCTTGGCAAATAGAGTCCACCTCACATGCTAGCTGGGATCAGTTGTATGGAGTGCTCTGCTAGAAGGAGGCTGACGCTTCATCCAAGCTCTTCAGGAGGGAGTCTGTGATCAGTTAGCAATGTGTGCCAGGGAGGAGCGGGTGGAGAATGCAGGTGTCCCAGGTCTGCCGTCCCCGCCCTCCGGCTCTGGACCATCTGTGCAGCCCTCAAACACTGTCTTCTGCTGTGTCTGAGAACTGTGGCGGGCAGCAGGGCTATTTTTACTCCTGGCTTTTTATTCGTGTTAGTGACTGGCTTCTCAGCCACATGACGACATCAGCTCACGTTCATCTTATAGTCCACAAAAAATCCCCGAGTCTTTTTCATAAGAACAGCCATCAAACGAGATCTTTCTGCCATCTTGACGTTATTTCCACTGTGTGGACCCAGAATTCATTCCAATCATCGCCTTGTCGATGTGCATTTAGGTTATTTCCAGATGTTCATAATCAGAAAAAACGCTGCTGTGGTAGTTCTTGTATATACCGCTGCGCACATTGGTCTTATTTCCTTTGCACAAGTCTCTGGAAAAGGGCTGGGTGGCAGCCACCTAACTCTCATAGAATGTTCCAGAGACTCTCAACTTCCAAGAATGTTCAGGGACTTGGATCAGGTGCCTCAGCCCATTCCTTGGTCTGCATGTGGCGTAGGTGTCTGAGAGAGATCATAAATTCAGGGGTGCAGTTAAGGACTCACCCTGATGTGTTCACCAGTCCTGTCCATTGGGCTGGGCTTGTGGGAGCAGCATCCCCAAGGCAGCTAAAGTGGGTGGTGAGATGTCAGGTAGCTGAGCTCAGGAGATCAGGGCAGGGGATATAGGAGCCAGTCTGGCTGTTCCCTGACCCAGAAGTCCCACCTAGAGACTCATGTATGCTGGTAAAGTATGACCCTCACTTTATGGCCAAGCTCTGTCACTAGGGCATCTGCGTTTCTCTCCTAGAGAGGGAGAGGTTGACACAGGATAGTTCTTCCTGCTCCAGGAAGAAACTGGATTGAGCTGAGTCCTAATCAGGAGAGTGGGGCTGAGAGCCCAGAGCTTCAGGGTGTTGCTGTAGAGCAAAACATCTCTACGAGTTCAGCCAGAAAATAGTCAAGCGCCCACATCATTTAAGTTTGATAACTTCCTATATTGATTTATACTCCTACCAGCAGAGTCTAAGAGTGCCCATGGCTGCATGTATTTGTCAGTACTGGGTATTTTCACTTAAATTATCTCTTCATTTATCAGTTCAGATAAACGCAGAAAAACCTCTTTTTCAGGGTCTAATACTGCACTGTGTAGCTGCTGATTGGGGCCATCAAGAGGTGATGCCCTCTGGCCAAAGCAGGTTCATAGCTACATGGAAAATTCCATGCTGTGCTCACTTTCATCCATGATGGCTGAAGAACCCTGTGATGCCACACCGATTGCAGTAGGATGGCCCAGCTGTTTCTTGCTTTTGGGATGGTTTGAAGTTGGGTTTGATTGTTTTGGAGTGTGGAAGGGCCGCCACATTGCACAAGAGCATGCTGTTCATAGACATGTCACAGGACCTGGTGACAGATTAACTGGGCCGTTTGGGTGGGGGAGGGACTAACCTGATGACGCCCAGGACCCTGGCCCAGAGATGGAAGGGAAAGCTGTGGGTGACTGTCAGACCTTCCCTTCCTGGAGAGGATGCCTGTAAGGGAGGCCCAGCCTTTCCCAAGCATGTTCCAGACCTAATGACCCAGGGCAGCCAGGAACCCAGGAGTGCCCAGAGTGGAATCCTGGGCTGGCACAGGCCCAGAAAGTCTGCCCCAGGCCACCACTATCGCAGTTGTATCCCAAAGATACCCTGCCCTGGGGCCCAAAGACACCCTGCACTACTGGCGACAGGCACTCCCATCTCCTGCCCATTCTGAGTTTAGTGGCCACTGCCTGATCTCCTGCCATCCCCTCTGCCTCATACCACCGCCAAATGGGAACAAGGGCCCCTCTCAAGTTCTTGGGCAGGCCTGGGCCCTTGCTTACCCCCACCATCAGGGGAGGATGCCCTGCTCTGCCTGCTTACAGCTGTTTTCAGGCCAGGTTAGAAAGAGCGTGGTGGAATTCCTTCAGACTTGAAGTGAACATTGCTTCATCCTGGGGCAGGGGCAGCACAGTGAGGGGCCTGCACGCCCCTCCCTGGCAGAGGCTCCCAGCAGCTCAGCAGCAGCCTGTGGGCCACCAAGGGGCTTCCTGCTCCACCTCCAGGGACCTGCAGGGAAACCACCTGTCCATCTCTGTGCTTCTATGAACCTAGGCTGAAGAGACTGTTTTGAGTCCTCCTCGCAGGAGTGGAGGCCCGGGTGCATCCCTCTAAGGACGAGCTGTCGTTCCCTGTGAGTCTGCTGCCTGGAAGCGCAGATGCAGTCCAGGGCATGTGTGTGTGACATGCTCCCAGGCTGTAAAGATGAGGCGAGACAGAGGGAGGTGCACAGGCCCGAAGCAGAGGCGTGGGCTCTGGGGTCAGACAGTGTGGGATGGGCTTCCGGGAGGCTGTCACTCCCCTGCGACCCGAGGCTCTGGGGCCTGAAGTCTGAGATGGGAACTCATTCGCTGCTTTGTACAGTTGATTAGGGTGGTGAATATTTATTTCAAGGCGTTGCTCAAAGCTTTAGCAATAGAACGTGAGGATTTTCAGATCTCCCTGTTCTCCCTCTCACCTCTTACCAAGGCACACACGCCAGGACCAAAGGAAGCTGCTGTGGGCGGGGGCTGCGGGGAAGTGGTTGGGTGACTCTAGTGACATGGAGACTCTTGAAGGGTGGTGGTCCTCAGACGGCTTGAAGGCATCAAGTCCAACCCACCATGTTACTGATAGGGAAACTGAGGCCTTGAAGGGAGGGGCAGCCTGCCCTGATTCTCAGTTGGATGAGGGCAGAGCCAGGCAGAGAGCCCTAGGTCCCTCTGTTCACTCAGGCTTTTCCTCAGGGAGAGGCCTCTGTCATGGCCAAGCTCCTGGGGAGTGGGGTGGATGTCCCCTGCCTGACCCCAGAGGCCAGAGCCAGAAGTCTTGTCCTAATCTGCAGGCTGGAAAGCAGGCACCGACATCTACTGCCCAGCCCTGGCTCAGGGCAGAATTGGCAGTAAAGGGCCTCCACTCCCTATCACCTGGGCCACTGGCCGTGCCCTCTGCTCCAAGCCACCTCCCTGGGGCTCCCACTCTGGGCTTCCCTGGAGTCAGTGACAGTCACATGCACTGGGCGCTGGGGTCCTGCAGGCCTCCTGAGGAGCAGCAGGGACAGAAGCAGAGCAGAGCAGGGCTGGACCCGCTGCCCTGGGCTGCTGTGCACAGGGCCTTCCCATTGGTCTGAAGAAGGCACCGGAAGGGAGGACCACAGCTGCGTGGGGTCTCTGTGCCCATCTCTCTGCTATGCCCATCTAGTGGGACCTCCACCCCAGACCCTGGAAGCAGAGGGTCTTTCAGGGTCCTTCCAGCCCAAGGTTGAGTGATCTGACAGGGACAGGGCACCTGGCAGGGTGACTGGACGTTGTGTTGGAAACTGTGACGTAACTCTCTCCCTTCCCTGCTGGTCCCACACTGAGAAGCCACCAGCAGTGGAAACCAGTGTCTGCACACAGTGAAAAGGCCTTCGAGTCCCAAGTCGGGATGAGCTCATCAGCCTGCCCCGCACGACGCCACCAGGGGCCCTGCTCCCCCATGGTGCTTGGAGACGTCAGAGGGATAATGTACATGTTGCGGGGACAGAAGGTGGTGAGGCAGAGGGGAACACCAGGTCTCAGGTCCCACCACTTGGACTTGAACCCTGACTCACCTACTTCCTACCTGGGTCACCCTGGCACCTCTTGTAGGCCTCAGTCTCCTCACCTGGAAAAGGGGAGTTGATGGTTCCTCTTTGTAGACTGCTTTTAAGATTTAGAGAAAATGTATATACAGCATTGTATGAGTTTCTAAACTCGCCATGGCAAACACCACGTATGGGGGTCTTCAACAGACATTTAGTGTCGCACAGTTCCGGAGGCTGCAAGTAGGGAATCAGGGCGTCAGCAGGGTGGGGTCCCCTGCAGCCCCTCTTCTTGGCCTGTAGGCTGTCATCTCCTCCCTGGGTCCTCAAGTGCTGCTCCCTCTGTGCGCGCCCATGGCCTTATCTCTTCTGCCTGCAAAGAAACCAGTCTGGCTGGATCAGGCCACCCCAGTGACTCTATTTTAACGTAATCACCTCCACAAAGACCCTGTTTCCAAACAGTCCCATGCTGAGGTGCTGGGGGCCAGTGCTTCAACACACGAGTATTGGGGGCACGGTTCACCCACAGCAAACACCAGCACAAGGACTGGCCCCACGTAGGACTACAGTACAGAATCGCTTTTGTTATTGTTGGTTTTTTTTAAGTTTAAAATTAGTGGTGTGTTTAATGCAGGTGGTAGGAGAGAAGGTGACAGGATTTGCTGAGTCAGTAATTGTTGTGCACCTGCTGTGTGCCAGACACTGCCCTGGGCTCTGGGGATGATCAGCGACCCAGTGACCAAAACTGTCATCCTCAGGGAGCTGGCATTCATTTGCATGTGGGTGATGGACAGTGAGCAAAATCAATGAGGAAGGTGTATGGGATGTCAGAGGGTGGTGCGCTTCACAGAGAAACTGAACCCAAGTGGGTGGGGTGCTGAGTGGCAGGGCTTTGCAGGGTCCTGCTGGCTGCACACGTGGACTCAACCGTGCAGTGTGAGAAGAGTGGGCATGGGGGCTCCTTTAGGAGCATGGTGGGGTCGTGCCCCACGGCCTGGCATGTTGAGGTTTCCTACTCATCAGAAGCTTCTCGCCTCTCTGTCCTCTGCAGTGTCGAAGGCGAGGCCCCCAGCAGCGAGACTGGCACATCCCTGGACAGCCCCTCGGCCTACCCCCAGGGCCCCTTGGTGCCCGGTTCCAGCCTGAGCCCGGATCACTACGAGCACACGTCGGTGGGAGCCTATGGGCTGTACTCGGGGCCGCCGGGGCAGCAGCAGCGCACACGGAGGCCCAAGCTGCAGCACTCGACCTCCATCCTGCGCAAGCAGGCCGAGGAGGAGGCCATCAAGCGCTCACGCTCACTCTCTGAGAGCTATGAGCTCTCCTCGGACCTGCAGGACAAGCAGGTAGGCAAGCACAGCCCCTCAGGCCACACACATGTAAGCGCAGGGCAGCTCTGCCCACCAGGTGTGCCCCTACCAGGCATGGTGGCAGCTCTCTTCCATGGACTCGAGTTGGAGTGCATGTGGGCTAAGGCTGAGGACTCTGCCCCAGTTCCAGCTCCACCTGTGGCTCCTCTCAGGAGTCTCTTGCCCCAGCGGGCTCTGGCTGGTGTGTGTGAAGGACCCGGATTGTCCAGCATTCCTTCTGGGGACTTCCAGAGAGTCGTCCTCACATGAGGCCTTTGCCATGGCCCAGGTTCCACGTCCTGCATGGTCCAGATCTAGAGGGGCCACAATAGGTGTCTGAGCATCAGGCCCAATGTCATCAGGACACACTGGGTACGTGGCCGGCCACTGAGGTTCTAAGGACCCAGGAGAGGGCTGAGGGAGGGGGGTCCGTTTACAGCATAAGTAGCACAAGCTCTAGACAGAACACCATTTGCAGCCAGCCAGGTGAGGCTGCTTGTTCTTCCCCTCCTGGCTCACACCTCCCTGCTCCTGTGGGAAATCCCCCCACTGAAGACTACACCTGTCCCCCAGGGGTCTTGGCCCTTAGAGGTGGCCCAGACCCACGGTGCACCTGGTGGGCTGGGCTTGAGGGAGGCCGAGAGACAGCCTCTGGGTTGAGCCAGGAGAGGAGAATCATAGGGTGCAGGGGGAAGAGCGAGGACCTGAGTGGTCCCTGGGGAGGCCAGGAGCTCTCGCTTCCAAGTCCCTCTGAGTGCATGCACACAGTAGGCGTTTTAATAAGGATCTGAGTGAATGAACAGATGGGTGAGTGAGGGAGTGAGTAAGCCAGTGCATGGACAAGCCCCTTAGCAGTTTCTGGCTTCAGGAGAACCTGGGCTCCCAGGCAGCAGCTCTGCAAGCTTGCAGGAGCAGGCTGGGGAGGGCCATCAGACTCTCCCCAGCTCCTGGGCATGAGCTCTGGACAGCTCCTCTACATGCCCAGGTGGCTGTCTCTGCCCCTGCTGGCCCCAGGGCCCTTTCCCATCTTCCCCAGAGTGTGCTGCGGAAGCCGACCAGTCCTCACTCCCACCCACACCTATCCTGTGGCCCTGCCTGCCCTCTGCTTGCTCCCAGATCTTTCTAGTTATCCTTTTTCTGTAAAATCAATTTTTGGGTTTCTTTTTTGTTTGTGTTTGCTGGGAGTATAGATTCAAGTTGTCCTGAATATGTCCTCCCCTGTTTGTCCTTTAAGGAGTAGAGTTCTGAGCCTGGTGTGGCCTCAACTTCCCAAGGGAGTGGTGCAGATACCGCCTGGGGTTGGGGGGTCATCCACTCTCCTGACAGGGAATCCCCCAACCGCCCCCTCCTTACCTGGCTGTCAGTGCTGCCTTGCAACTTAAGCTGGGCTGACCCAGGGCAGAGCAGCCTCTGTTCCCTGTATCCATGATGCCCAGATCCAAAGTGGACCACAGTTTATAGTAAGAGATATCTGCAGCAGAGCCATTTAAACAGAAAGGAGAAATGTTGGGACTTAATAGAGGCCTGTGAAGAGAATTATATGCTTACTGTGGGTCTGATAGGACTGCAGCTGTTCATTTTCATTTCATGCATATTATCTGAACGCCCACCGTGCACCAGACACTGTACTGGGTGCCTGTGACTGAGGCGAGGCTCCTGCTCTTGTGCTCCACTGTGGCACCGGAGCTGGACAGGATCAAGTAAGCAGTGCAGAGGCAGTTGACATCCAGAAAGTGATGCAAACTGTGGGGATTCTAAAGATTGGGGAAAGAAATAGGGCAGCTTTGTGAGGTGACAGCACTGGGTAAGGCTGGTTGGGAAGCCCTGTCTAAGGTGGCATTAGAGCTGGCTGTTCCAGGAAGAAGCAACAGGTGGTGCAAAGGCTGCTGAGTGTGTGAAATGGAAAGGAAAGCCCGGAAGAGGTACCAAAGAGGTGAGAGGGAGGAGGTGACATCAAGGGCCACTGAGGATTCGATGCCCCACTGAGCTTCCTGGCAAGCTCAGCAAAAGTGGAAATGGGACAGATTGCATGGGAATCACCAGATGAAAAAATAGGATGCCTGATTTCACAAGGAGTTTTAAGTCTGGGTAACGCAGAGTCCATTTTAGTGAAAGGAGCCCAAGGACAAGTCTCCTGTGTTCTTCTGTCCCCAGGCCCACTGTGCCCTCCAGTGGCTTTGTTCCTGAAGCAGACTTGAGTGGGTGTCAGGTACTGTCCCTGTGTCGTCAAGAAGTGACAGTTTTGCTTTGCTGAAGGGTATTCTTCCCGGTTTCTCTTCTGCACTGCTCAGAAGTTTCCCTTGAAGGGACAAGTGAGGGCCAGCTGAGGGAGCCCCGGCCATGGGGTTGACTCCTCTATCCAGTAACCATGTGTCTTGGGTCAGCAGCTTCCCTCCCCTGAGCATCTCGTCCTTGCTGAGAAGTGGGGTAGTGAAACCTCTCAGAGGAGCAGAAGCTGCTGTGAGATGGGATGAGGGCGTGGGGGGTCCCCAGCACAGTCAGTAGATGGGTACATGTTAGCGGAATCCCCTCCACTGGGTCCCAGGAAACTTTTTTGACCGGGCCTGGCAATAATTCCAGCCCAGGAAGAGGAATGACCCAAGGTGAGTTTGGGGACAAGGAAGAGTAGCCCTAGGTCCCTGTGTGTCTCCTTGGGGGAGGGACTGCCCAGGGCTCTGGTGAACAAACACAGAGCCCTTTGCTGCCTTCCTGAAGTCCCTTCATCCCCGACACACACAGGTTTGGGCAGGAGGTCTCAGGAAAACAGGGTGGCTGGCTGGTCTGCGAGGTCTGGAGCCAGCAGGCGAGAAGGCCCTGTGGGGAGCTCCAGGCTTGAGCTGGGACTCCCAGTGCTTGTGCCGCCCACAAAGTAGAGGGAGGGAAGAAAGACTTCCCAGATCTCAGCCCCAGGCTTCTTATCAGCCCCAGGGGCTTTCTGAGCTCCACTCACAACCCAAAAAATAGAAACTTTCTGCTTACAGATGTGGAAGTGAGGTCATTTCTTGGATGGAGTTCAGTAACAGGGCAAGAGGGAAAACAGACTCTGGCCTGGCTGGGCTTGGAAAATCATTTTGATTTGCTCCGCTGAAGCCCCCCCAGCTCTTCTCCTTCACCCAGCCTGCTGGGACCACCCAGGGCTAGGCGGCGCATGTGGGTGTGCAAGGCCCTGCGGCGGCCCTGAGCCAGTCTTCCCGGTGCAGGCCGCAGCCTTCGATTTACTGGACGTCTGTTAGGCATTGTTTCAGTTCTGCACCTGTGGCTGCTGTTCTCCTTCACAGACCCCTCACTCCTCCAAAGCAAGGACCTTCGTGCCTCCCTTTCCACCTCCTGGTGTGGCCCAGCATATGGTGGGCATCTGGGACCAGACAGGCAGGGTGCAGCGTTTTGCCTGTTCCCAGCCCCACATCATGTGCCCACTCCACCCCAGCACCCCAAGAGGCCTGGCTTGGTAGAGAAGTCAATTCCTTATCTTGGCTGCAAGGGTGAGTTCATTGTCCACTCAGGAACAAGGCACAGGGAGTGGCCCTTAGAGCCACCCTTGGTCACGGGTGCCTCAGGAATTCAGGAGGTGTGCATGCCCCACTGGAGTGCCTGGGGCTCACCCTGCCCCTTCCCTGCGTGTAGCCCAGCCGTGGCAGGAACGAGCTGTGCAGGCCAGATGAGCTATCAGGAATGGCGGTGCTCACAAGAGACAGGCAGCTCCGGAGCCTGGAGGCCTCCTGAGTATGTGTTGAGTCTCTTCTGTGGGCCAGAATTTGCCCGTCTGTACAGCAAGGGAGTTTGGAGGCTTTACAAACTGTAAATCTCTTCCCAGAATGCAGCTGGGGATCTTCCAGCCCAGCTGCCCCTGTGCTTGGCATGTGCCAGCTCTTGGCCTCTGTCTCCAGGACTCATCACAATCAGAGGAGGCAGGTCCCAGTGCCACCCCATTTAATAGATGAGGAAACCAAGGAACTGCACGGGCTCAGGGCTTACTCTGGGTCACCCAGCTACCAAGGGGCATAACCCAGATTATAACCCACGCATCTGGCCTCGAAGCCTGCTCCTCAGTGCAGCAAACCCCACAGGTCTCCCTTAAGTGCAGTGACCCCTTGAGCCACAAGAGCTGTCTGGTTGATACTGTTGAAAAGAAATGAGTCCAGAAGCCCGCAGCCCATCCTGGGCACCCCAGACCTTGCTGGGATCTTTAGCCTGTCTCTTGACCTGTGCATACTTCTTCCAGGGTCTCCAAAGGGGTTTTGTTAGATGGCATACCTCAAGATGTGCCAGGGCCAGGAGCTTCTGTGGCCCGAGACACTGGGGACACTCAGCATAGTGTATCTCAGTGCCTTTTAAAGTTTCTGAGGCCCTGAGTGGTGGCTCACGCCTCTAATCCCAGCACTTTGAGAGGCCAAGGTGGATGGATCACCTGAGGTCAGGAGTTTGGGACCCGCCTGGCCAACATGGTGAAACCCCGTCTCTACTAAAAATATAAAAATTAGCTGGGCATGGTGGCAGGTGCCTGTAATCCCAGCTACTCGGAAGGTTGAGGCAGGAGGATCATCTGAACCCAGGAAGCAGAGGTTTCAGTGAGCCGAGATTGCACCACTGCACTCCAGCCTGGACGACAGAGTGAGACTCTATCCCAAAAAAAAAACAAAGGTTCTGAGAGAGGCAAAACATGCTTGCGTTCATTTTAACTTGGTGTCTCTCTATCCAGTTTGACCTCGGGACTCATATTTTGCATAAGCCCACAAGCATCCCTCGGCAGTCGCTTTGACCAACTTTGGGACTTTCCCAGGTCGCACAGCCATGTGGCTGGGAAGTGGGAAGGAGTTTGGTAGACGTGGCATTGCGCCCACAGGCAGGGCTGTCCTCATTGTCCTCTCCCACCCCCAGGTGGAGATGCTAGAACGAAAGTATGGGGGACGCCTGGTAACCCGCCATGCGGCCCGCACCATCCAGACGGCGTTCCGCCAGTACCAGATGAACAAGAACTTCGAGCGCCTGCGCAGCTCCATGTCGGAGAACCGCATGTCGCGTCGGATCGTGCTGTCCAACATGAGGATGCAGTTCTCCTTTGAGGGGCCTGAGAAGGTGCACAGCTCCTACTTCGAGGGGAAGCAGGTCTCAGTGACTAACGATGGCTCCCAGCTGGGAGCCCTGGTGCCCCCTGAGTGTGGTGACCTCAGCGAACCAACCACCCTCAAGTCTCCGGCCCCCTCCAGCGACTTTGCGGACGCCATCACTGAGCTGGAGGACGCCTTCTCCCGGCAGGTGAAATCGCTGGCCGAGTCCATTGATGATGCCCTCAACTGCCGCAGCCTGCACACTGAGGAGACGCCGGCCCTGGAGGCGGCGCGGGCCCGGGACGCTGAGCCCCAGACGGCCCTGCACAGCATGGACCACCGCAAACTGGACGAGATGACGGCCTCGTACAGCGACGTCACCCTGTACATCGACGAGGAGGAGCTGTCGCCCCCTCTGCCCCTCTCGCAGGTGGGGGACCGGCCGTCCAGCACGGAGTCGGACCTGCGGCTGCGGGCTGGGGGCACCGCCCCGGACTACTGGGCCCTGGCCCACAAGGAGGACAAGGCCGACACGGACACGAGTTGCCGGAGCACACCGTCGCTGGAGCGGCAGGAGCAGCGGCTGCGGGTGGAGCATCTCCCGCTGCTCACCATCGAGCCACCCAGCGACAGCTCCGTGGACCTCAGTGACCGCTCAGAGCGGGGCTCGCTCAAGAGGCAGAGTACCTACGAGCGCAGCCTCGGCGGGCAGCAGGGCAGCCCCAAGCATGTTCCCCACAGTGGTCCCCCCAAAAGCCTCCCCCGGGAGGAGCCTGAGTTGCGGCCCCGGCCCCCCAGGCCCCTGGACAGCCACTTGGCCATCAATGGCTCGGCCAACCGGCAGAGCAAGTCTGAGTCGGACTACTCAGACGGCGACAACGACAGCATCAACAGCACGTCCAACTCCAACGACACCATCAACTGCAGCTCCGAGTCGTCGTCCCGAGACAGCCTGCGGGAGCAGACTCTCAGCAAGCAGACCTACCACAAGGAGGCCCGCAACAGCTGGGACTCGCCCGCCTTCAGCAACGACGTCATCCGCAAGAGGCACTACCGCATCGGCCTGAACCTCTTCAACAAGTGAGTACCACGGCGGGCCCGCGGCAGTGGCTTGCTGGGCCTTGGCAGGTGGGCGTGCTGGATCCTTTCAAGTGTAGAGTTTAAGGTCCAATGTGGGCCTGTGAGGGTAGGAAGCTGCCACGCAAGGTCAGTGGCTGGGAGGGTGCCAGCCTGTGTGCTGAGGCCCAGCCCCTCCTGGGGCTGCTGTTGGGGACAGCAACACACACAGGCTGAGCAGGGGCAGCATGAGGGCTTTCTGTGCTAAAGCAACTTGAATCCCAGGCCCTTCTGCCCCGTCACCCCTGAGTCTACCACAGCGAGTGGGGTCTGTTGGGCCATGCCCTGCCCAGCTTTGGATGTCAGACCTAGGGGTGATGTGGGACACAGAGGCCTTTGAGCAGGGGTGTGACCAGTTGTGTCGTTGGGGGGCAGGGAAAGACAGGCCAGACCCAGGGCCGCGTCTTGTGGGGAACACAGGGATAGACACAGGCCGGACCTGGGCCATGTATGGGGGTAGGAGTGCTCAGGGGCAGTTGCTGACCAGACCCAGAACCGTGTCCTGTAGGGAGGGAACTCAGGCAGACGCAGGCCAGACCTAGGGCTGTGTCTGGGGGTCTTGGGTAGCTGCATGAGTTGGGTTCATGGAGTTGCTGCTTCCCGAGGGGTTCCTGGAAAGGTGCCATCAGCCATCCTGAGAGCAGAGCCAAGGAGCGATGGGTATTTAAAGCAGACTATTCTTAGCACAGCCAAAAATAGCAAGAGGAAGGGAAGGAGGGCTGAGCACTTGGCCTGGGGGATGTGCAGGCTCCTGTCCAACCTGGGATTTCTTGTTATTTCCACTCCCTGGGCCACTGGGATTTGGCCTCACCAGATGCTGGCCTGGCACCAACTCCCCTGGGCTGGTGGTTCTTGACACACATCCTGGGAGCCAGGGGCAGACGACAGTTTTCCCAGAAGGTCAAACTAGGGTGGTGAATGGTGCAGTGGGGTCTGGCCACCTCGAAGCCAGTGCCTGAGCTGCCTCCGTGTTCTGTCTGCCCCCTGTTCTCTCTTCTCCTATGCTGGGGGAGATGGTGCCTTTGAGCCATTCCTGGGACACATGGAAGCACTATCTTGGGGTGTCAGAGAGGCCTGTCTCAGGAAGAGCCTCTGGGGAACGGTGCATTCACTTCGGGGCAGCCAGGGTCTGTGGCTTACTGGTTTGCTCAGCTAAGAACTAAGTCTCGGATATCTCACATCTACCAGGATGCTCTCTCCTGAGCCGCCAAATCTGCCTGTGGCTTGCTGCAGAGTACAGCTGCTCTCACTGCTGCACAGGCCACAGCTGGAGCAATGCGCTGGACAGGGTAGAGTCACGTCCTGCTGGCCCACCTGACGTGGTCCCTGAAGTCTGTCCCCACTGCTCCTGGGCACAGCCCAGCTCTAGGATCATCTCTTGACCCAGGCCCATGTCCCCTAGAGGGGAGGCTGGGGTAACCAGGGGTCCTTGCAGAGTGGACAGGTGGATGCCAGCACTGGGGAGACAGGCCAGGAAAAATCTACCTCCCTCAACCAGCCAGCTTTGGTCTGTGTAGATTCTTTCTTATTCAGGTAATGTTTAGTGCTCTGTGTAGCAGGTGAATGCATTCTTCACGGAAGAGGCAAGCCTTGCAGCTCAGGATAACATCCTCTTGGACTCAGCATGTTGCGTTGCAGTCTCTCCTTCCAAATTTTTTTTCCTGTGCATTTGTATGCACTCCTGGGAACTCCAGACAGCCATGGTTGAGAACACAGCTTTGGGGCCTGGCTGTTTGGCTTTAAATCGTAGCTGTCCCCTGTCCTATCTCTATGTCCTTGGCCAGCATAACCCCTGTCCCACAGTGGCCACATCTGTGAAATGGGCTGATGCCGGGGGCATTCTCCGCCCCCAGGGCAGTGAGGATGAAGCATTGGTCTGTGTGAAATGCTGAGAGCAGGATGTGGCACAGGGTAGGGCCTCACTGTGTATTAGCTGCTACTGTTGGATCCTTGCTGGCATCATTTGGGGCCCAGGACTATGATGCTGTCTCATGGAGGTATCGTGAGCTCTGCACGCAGGCTGCCTTGCTCCTGTTCGCTGCTGTGTGGTAGTCCCCACCGTGGCTAGGCCAGTTGCTTCTAGCTTTTCACAACTAGCACTGGTGTGACAGTAACTGTGATCCTTACACACATGCCCAGCAGTCCCCTAGATCAGATGGCTGGAGGTGGAGTTGCCAGGTCTTAGCTGGGCACGTTTTTAGTTGAAGTAGGAACTTCCCTTTCCCTTCGCTTTCTCTGGCCCTGCACCCGTGCGCCACCTCCACTTCTCTCCCTGCGGGTGGTATGTCCCAGCCTCTGCCCAGCCTCCAGCACAGCTGTCAGTCAGTTCAGCAATGAGGCAGTAGACGTTCCTGGTGCAGGCTTGTGTCTGGAAGGACACCCCCTTTAAGGGAATCACATATTAAAGTGGAAGAGCCAGCAGTAAGCGGGGAGGAAGAACAGAAATGAAGCCTGAGAAACTGGTGCGAGTTGGCGGGGAGGGCATCCTGGGGGCTGCCGAGGGTACTGCTGAGGTCTGCCAGGCATCCAGATGTTCCTCCGGGCATCTGCCACTCACTCCCACCCAGCTGGTGGTCCTGCGGGAGGATGGAGGTGAGGGAGCCAGAGGCAGGAGGGTTTCAGCCCTGGCTCTGCTACCTATCAGCTGTGGGACCTGGGGCAACTCCGAGCCTCACTGCCTGCACCCGGAAAATGTGCAGTGGATAGCAGCTGTTGTGGTCAGCTAGGGCTTCTGTGCCCGGAGTGAGTGCCACGGGAAGGGAGCTTCCAGGGCTGGGCTTTAGGAAGACCCAACAGGCGTTGTGATGGGCCGAGCAGTCAGAAATATAAAAAATGGCTAATCCTTCCGTGTGCTGACAGTGCGCCAGGTGTGGTTCCCAGGGCCTGTCACACACTAACACACGCTCCCTTGGGCAGTGGGTGAGCTAAGGCTCACACAGTTGGTAGGCGACTAGGGATGTCACACCCTGGCCACCTGGCTCCTGAATACATCCTCTTAATATCCATGGTGTAGGGACTGCTACCACAGGTATAGCCCTGGGCTCCCACCTCCTCAATGGGTGACAGATCTGTACACTGGGTCCAGGAGGCAGAGCCACACCACTTGTGGGAGGCCACACAGACCTGAAGTACTGGTCCTGGGGCCACTGCAGCACATGGAGCTGCAGCAGGTGCCCAGCAGGGACCTCGCTGAGTCTATCACCTCCGGATTGGAACCCCACCCCAGCGTCTTCTGCTCCTGTACCTGGTACACGCCCTCAGGGGTACATGCCTGGCTGTGTCCACTTCCTCTCTGTCACATTCCTCCCTAGCATGGGTCCAGGTGACCTTGTCACAGGTGGGCCACACCAGACCTCTCCCACCTCTGCAAGAGTGTCCTTGGCCTCAGAGCTGCTTCATTGTGACCCAGGCACTCTCAAAAGGAAATGAGAAGCTCATCTCTGAGGAACATGTACGCAGGGCCTGGGTGGCCACCTGGTGTGACAGTGTGGTTGGACTGCTTGCTAGGAGCTTTTCACAGGGGCCCCTGAAGCCCTTCCAGCACAGGGCCCTACACCTAGAGGCAGCCCCTTTCTGTGGACCTGGCCTCCCCTGCTCTCGGCACCCAGCCCCTAGGGCCCACCCAGCAGCCTCGGGTCCCATCCACCTGTTGGAGCTACCACAGGAGGGAGGCAGGGGACTCTGTCACTGGGAGCCTACAGGGAACGTGGCTGTTTGACCCTTCCAGCGCCCTGGCGGCCATTTCCCTCCACCCTTGGGAACAGGGCTCAGAGGGTGCCCCTGATCTGCACACCCCAGCTCTGCGCTCCTTTTGTTTAACGTGTCTGCTGTCATTGATAAAAATAGCAGCTAGCTGAGCCGGACTGTGCAGAGCCTGTACCAAGTGCCGGCCCCATGCTGAACACCTTCCGCCCATTGTCTCACTGAATCTTCACAGCAATCCTGGGAAACATAGGTGCTGAGAGCCCAGGCCCAAGCTTAAGGCCACATACCAGAAGTGCTGACCCCAGAGCATGTGTGGTACTGCTCCTGTAGACTGTGGTGCTGATGGCGTAAAGGACAGGCTCTCTTAGGAGCACTTTGAGCTGGGTCTTTGGAGGTTGGGACCCTGCTCCCCTAGACACAGGCCACTGTGACCTATGGCCCTTGATGCCACCCATAGCCCAGGACCCCAGCCCTGCCCTGGGTCTGAGGTGGCTGGTGCTGAGCCTCAGAGAGAAGACAGCGCCAAGGGAGGCCCTGCAGGGATGCTCACCACCCTTCAGAGGGTAATTCTCCTGCCTTCTCTCTGGGATCAGTACTGGGGAAGCCACTTGGGTTCACGCTACCAGAAAGTGCCATGTAAAAGTCAGAGCTTGATGGAGCAGGCAGCCTCAGGAGGTGGCGAGCTTGCTGGTCCTGACAGTATGGAAAGGCTGGAAGTGGCACCTCTCTGAAAGACCTCGGGGAGACCTCAAATCTGGGTTGCTGGATTGGAAGGGCATTTCCAGGTGTACAGGGACTCTCTAAATGCTGAATTTGGTGAATCTGTCCTCACCCCAGATGAGGCTCAGACCTCTGGCCATGGAGATCCTCAGCAATCCAAGGATTGACCAGGTGGGCTCAGACCCCTGGCCATGGAGATCCTCAGGCAGTCCAAACCCAGTGTTGGTCTCTGAGTTAATCATGGCCTTCTCTGTTGCATATGACAGGAACTCAATCAAACTGGGTTAAACAAAGAGGCTTTGCTGATTCATGGACCTGAAAAGTCCCTAGTATTTCTTGGCTCCATCTGCTTTAGGGTTGGCCCTGCCCCCTGCCAGATCCTCTTTAACCCAGGGCAGGAAGGCCATCAGAAGACCCCAAGCCATCAGAGGACCCCAAGCCTGTAGTTCAACCTCAAAGCAACCCCAGTAGACAGAAGAGAGATTCTCCTCCCCTCATCAGCTCCTCCTGGTTCTCGTGCCTCTCCCTGAACTACTTCCTTGGGCAAGCAGGATGCAGGGCTCTGACTGGCCTGGAGTAGAGATTAGAATCTGCCCACCGGGTCTTACAGCCTGAGCTCGAGGGTAGGCTGGGACACCTGGAGGCTGAAGTTAGGTGCCTGGGCATCCATCCTCTTCCACATCTTTTAAGCATCCTGAACAGTTAAGAAGGACTGGAGCCAGGCACAATGGTACATGCCTGTGGTCCCATCTACTTCGGAGGCTAAGGTGGGAGGATCACTTGAACCCAGGAGTTGGAGGCCAGTCTGGGCAACACAGCGAGACTCATGTCTAAAAGAGAGAGTGAGAGAACCCTTTTCTGCATCCTGCACACCCCTGCTGGGAAAATAGCAGGGTAAGCACTCAGGGCTTGACTCCGGCGGGTAGGTGTTCCCCACGTGCAATCCACAGCCTTGCAGTGGCTCTTCCTCAGAGCCTCACATAGCTCGCTCTTCCCACCAGCAGCTCAGCTGCAGCCAAATGACCATGAGAGATGCGTGTGCAGGAAGTGACTGGTGTACAGTCTGTGCTCACCTGTCACACTTGAATCTCAATCAGCATCTGATGTAAGGAAAAGCTGGCTCAGCCAGGCTTAGAGAGGCAGCTAATGCCAGACCTGAGAGCACACTACAGGGATGGAGTTGGGGGTCTCTGACTATACTGCCTGCTGGGGTACTTTAAGGGGCAGCAGGGCCCGGGGTGCAGAGGTGGGTCAGGTGTAGATGGTGAGAAGGTAGCAGCCAGCACCTATTGATGCTGGGTCCTTACAGGGTGGAGCCAAGAAGAGCTAAAGAAAGAGTAACAGGTGTACACAGAGGGACTGTGGGGATGGGATGACTGCAGAGTTGGACACAGTAGATTTTTAGCAGCAGGAAGGGCATTCAAAGGATAGAGGGAATTTTTAGGGACTTCTGGGGTAGAAGTGTGGATTATAAGTCCTAGCACTCTTCATCTTGCTGGGCAACCTGGAGCCAGTTTTTTGACCCTTCTGTGCTCCCATTTTGTTATCTGTCAAGGCTTTTGCGTTGGCTGAGTACGAACTCATGGATTATTCACAGTAACTCTGTTTTGTGAGCTGTCATCATCCCCATTATACAGAGACACAGCGAGGTTAAGTAACTCACCCAGCCAGAAGTGGAGCTGAGACAGGAGTGTGGGCTTCTGGCTCTCCCAGCCGTGGCCCTGATGCTTGTACTGTAGCATGTTTCTATATCCTTGGACTTTACCTCCTCCTGTATCCCTCTCCAACAAGAAGGCATGTTTGTTGAGGATGAGGACTGTCACTGTGCTAGCATAACACCTGGCCAGGGTAGGTGCTCGATAAATGTTTGTGGAACGAATGAAGGAGGTGGGTGTCCATAGAGGATGGCACAGCTTCCCCCTTGAAGTGACACAGACCCCCTCGGCTCACAGTTCAGTGGCTGAAGCCCCCTCCCTAGAGTGGGCAGGAAAGTGAAGTCCTGCTGCGAGAGGAGGCAGTGGGGGCCTGGGGCCACACCAAAGGCCCACCTCCGGCCTGTGTGATGCTTGGTAGACCTCATGGAGCTCTGTGAGGGGGTGCGGGTGGATAGAGAACTCACCGCCCAGCAGGGCCACAACCGACAGATTGGGGAAGGAAGGGCCTCATTACACGGGCTAGGAGTGGGGGAGGTAGCAAGGTCCCGATGGCAGGGGATTCCCACCAGTAAATGCCAGCTCTCTGGCCAGCTGTCTGCTGTCAGGGAGGCTTTTGAGGACCTGTCACTCCTTCAAGGAGCCTTGTGGAGACTCCCAGCCCTGCCCTGGAGCCAGCCCCAGCCGGCCGTCTAGTCACAGCTCCTCCTCAGCTCCCCTCGGGTCAATGGCAAGCTCCTTGTCACCCGCCCAGGCCCCCTCACTGGGGATTCTCACTTCTGCAGCATCGCCCTTGAAGTCTGCCAGGTAGAATCCATCCCCCGCACTAGGTTAAAGCTGAAAGGTGACGCCATCCTAGACTCACTGCTCCTCATCCTTCCTGCTTCTACCCCTACTGCCCCCACCTCGGCCACCCTCCACCACAGATCCATCAGCTAATATTGACACCTCTGCCCTCAGACTGTGTCCTCGACCCGGCCCCCTCCCACCTTTGCTGCAGCACGCCTGGGTGCCCGCAGAAGCCCCTCACTCAGCTGCCAGCTGGGCCCTGGCCCGTGATCTCCCCAGCACAGCATCACCCATGTGGACTTAGGACCCCCATGACCACCCTCTTCACAGCACGCTGGGGCTTCTCAGCCCACCTGGGAGAAAGCCAGACCCCTCCCTGTGGCCTGCAGCACAATGCCGTCTGCCCGCCGACCTACTGCCCCCTTTGCCTTCCCCCAGGGTCCCTGTGTTCAACCCTGGAGCAGCCGCTCGGGTCTCCCCATCCACCTCAGGGCCTTTGTCCTCACTGTCACCTCTCCTCAGAAAACTGATCCTTCAGTCTGTGTCCCCTGTTGCCTGCCCAGACTAGGCCTCTCGGCTGTACCCACAGGGGCCCACAGCCTACTCCCAACCCATGTTCACCAAGTGAAGCCTGGCACAGCAGACACATGGTGCTCCCCTGATCCTGAAGAGCCCGCATGTCTGCCTCCTGCAGCGCCTTCTCCTCTTCCCCCTGTGCTCTGAGTGCCTCCAGGGCCAAGGAGCCTTGTCCTGGAAGTCCCTGGACGTGGCACGTTAACACCAGCGAGTGGATGGGGGCAAAAAAGAGAGAGCAGCCACTGGCCCAGAAAGCGACAGAAGTCGGGACCCGGCTGGGCCTGGATCTGGGCACTGCGGCAGTGGCCTTGAGGGACCAGGCAGCCTGGGTGGGGGGCAGAGCACACACCTGTGTGGGGAAGGGACCAGGCAGCAGGAGGTGGGAGCAGCCCAGCCCAGCTCCCCTAGTCACTGCCATAGGGGCCAGGGAGCACCAGCCCAGGGATGCCAGAAGGTCTGATTTTAAAGAAGCCAGAGATCCAGATTTTTGGTGCACTCTTCCAGTTTTTAAATACTGGCAACTAACTAGAATTCTTTTTGTTAACGGTGTGTGAGCCAAAGAAAACCCAACTGTAGGTGAGCCATGGTGACCCCTCCCCTGGAAGCTGATGGAGGAAGAAGAGGGTGTGGGCTAGGGCTGGCATGGAGCAGGGCGGTGAGGGCCCAGGATCTGCTCTGGCTGTGGCCACAGAGGCCTGGGGCATTGGAGCAATTCTTGGTTGGAGACCCCAAATCATAGGCATGTGATGTTGTAAACAGTGAAACCCTGGTCCTTCCGTCCTGGGGCCCTGGGACAGGTAGGGACCAGGGCCACTCCATTACAACTTCCGTGCCAGGACAAAGCTGGCTGGCGGCTGCTCCCTGCCACTCTCCTGGGGACAAGCTTAGGGGTGTGGCCATCCTGGGGTAAAAATAGCAGGGTCACCTTGCAGCCAGGAGGCTTGCTTTCACTTGCACGTGGAAACGCAGTGTCAGCAGGGCGCTGCTATCCACCAGGAGCTGTGCAGGTTATACGGCAGGTGGACACCGCCTTCATCTCCATTCCCCACCCCGGGGACAGAAGAATGCTGACCTCTACCCACTGGGGTAAGGGGTCGCCCAGCCCCCCAGTTAGTGGATGACCTGGCCGATTACACCCCAGCACGGGTACTGGGTGTGCCACGAGGCAAGGGAGCACAAGCCACACTGGGCCCCTCATGAACTCTTGAGGAAGCACATGTCCCTGGACGATGTCCCAACTGCTTGACGGTCCTCAGTGACTCTGGGGACTCGGGGCAGGGGGGACATGGAGCCAGTCTGGCCTGATGGCTCCACACAGCTCCCTGAGTGGCCTGGCAAACTCTGCAGGGAATGACACCCATCCTCCAGGGTCACATGTGTGGCCATCTTCAAATCCCTCCTCTCATGCCAGTCTGTCCTTTTTTTTTTGAGACAGTCTTGCTCTGTTGTCCAGGCTGGAGTGCACTGGTACAATCTCGGCTCACTGCAACCTCCGCCTCCCGAGTTCAAATGATTCTCCTGCCTCAGCCTCCTGAGTAGCTGGGATTACAGGCATGAGCCACTACGCCTGGGTAATTTGGGATTTTTAGTAGAGACGGGATCTCACCATGTTGCCCAGGCTAGTCTGGAACTCCTGACCTCAGGTGATCCACCCACCTCGGCCTCCCAAAGTGCTGGAATTACAGGTGTGAGCCACCGCGCCCAGACCAATCTCTCTCCTTTGACCACCAGGACCACCCTGCCAGGTCAGCCAAGCAAGAGATATACCACAAGATGGACAGGACGTCTGAGGCCTGAAGGGAGAAGAGGCCTGCCAGGGCTCACATGGCCCAAGTGCCACACACAGGCAGGGCCTGCTCCCAGGGCTAGTGTGAGCAGCAGGGTCAGTGCTATGGCCCCGCAGCCTGCCTGGCCCTGCAGACCTGCTGTGCTCCGGCCTGGTGCTAGGCCCCATCAGCCCACAACCTGTGCCCATTCCTGCCCAGGCCTGGTTCTGCACACATCTTGGGCACTGAGAGGCTTGAGCCAGCGGAATGACCCATGCTCTGGGGACCTGGTCTCCACTGGACACACTCAGCCCTGCAGGGCCAGCCCTGCTGCTGGTGCCGTGACCTCCAGCTAGAAACGCTGCCCGTCTGCACTTCCATCATGCTCCCATGAATTGGGATTTGGCGTAGAAACCTCTCATGGTGCTTACTCAGTGCGTCGTTGCAGTGCCAGCCTGGGCTCTTCACTCCCCTCCCAGGCAGGAGATGGAACTGGAGACCCCTGAATGCCTACAGGGATGAGGGCTGGTGCAGTTGGGCAGGGAGGGAGAATGTCAACCGTCCACTGAGTGGAGATCCCCCCCAGTTGCCTGGCAGGTGGCCGGGCAGCTGGGGCTGAGTGTGCTTCTCGTCCCACCCCAGGAAGCCTGAGAAGGGAGTCCAGTACCTCATCGAGCGTGGCTTCGTGCCCGACACGCCCGTGGGGGTGGCCCACTTCCTGCTGCAGCGCAAGGGCCTCAGCCGGCAGATGATCGGCGAGTTCCTGGGCAACCGGCAGAAGCAGTTCAACCGTGACGTGCTCGAGTGAGTTCTGCAGGGTGGGACCCGATTCCACATGCGCCCTCATGCACCCTGGGCATACACAGGGCCAGGCCTACCCTGCTTGCTGGGGCATGGGCTGGGCCCCTACTTCTCTCTTCCTAACTTCTAGACACACACATGCAGATGCCCCACATCTGCCCAGCACACAGGTGGGCACCTGCTGTCCGACGCACCATCCCACACGCAGACCCCACTACCAGTCCGCCTGCCCTCTGGCATGCACCCTCAGCCCCTCCCTTCCCTCCATCCCTAAGCACAGTTGATCCAACCCAGCGCCAAGCATCACAGCCCTCAGTGACTCACATTCCTGCAGACTTGCACAGGAGGGCTGGCAGAATCCACCAGCTGGAGGTCAGAGCCCCTTCTCTGGCCTGGCTGCCCTCCTCCTGCATGGACTGCAGGCCCTGCCTGCTCCTGGCTCACCCCTGGGGAGAGCAGTAGGGAGCCAGACCAAGTGAGCTGCCTCCCTGTGGGCAGCCGTGCCAAGCTCTGGCCCTGGCTCATTCTCCCAGCTGGGAGATTTGGGCTGTGTGTCTATCCCCACCTCCTGATCCCACAGCTCCTCCCAGCTCAGAGAGCTGGCAAGCATAGCACTCTTCGGCTACTTGAAGCCCTGCAGAAAAATGGGTTCCCAACTCTCTGAGCCAGAACAGTGGGCCAGGAAGAGCAGTCAGAGAAGGGTAACATGCTAGCCGTCCCATAGCAGGGGCAGTCCCTTCCAGGTGCCCAGTCTTGCCCATGTGCAGCCGAGGGGACCAGGGAGGGCCAGGGAGCAGGTGCCCAGGAGCAGCAGTCCCTGGAGCACGAGGTCTCACGTTCCCTGGGGCTGGCACCTGCCGTCTCTGCTGCTTCCCCAGGAGGCAGCAGGTGCCATCACCCTTTTTGTCTAACGGGTGGGGAAACTGAGGCTCAGGGTGGGAGGGGCTGGCCTGGGCACACACCCCTACACATGGATTCACTCACACAGGTACTCATGTAGTCCCAGCCCCACACCCAGGAGGCTAAGTGTGGACAGCGCACGGCAGGCACCAGCAGAACGTCTGTGCCCTTGGTTGGACAAGCATGCGCAGGCCAGGCGCCTTTTTCCCTGCTCAGCACCTGGAGAAGCCTGCTGTATTGATAGGGTGGCTACTGCCCCACCCCTCTTTGAAGCAGGCATGAGGAAAGGTCCAGGGGAAAGCCCAGGAGCTCCTTGGTGAATGCCCAGCTCCCACCCCCATCCCCTGCAGCCATTCCTACACTGCCCTGACTCCCCGCTCCAAGCCGGTCCCTGGTCCTCAGGAAATCCGCACATTGTTCTCCTCATGTCAGAAAATAGCAGTGGCCTCAGGAAGTGGCAGGCTCCCCCAGACCACCACCCCAGGGCCGCTGCTCCTGCTGCTCAGCAAATCCTCCGCCTGCTCCCTGCTTGCCCTCTCCTCCCTACTCCACAGCCACCTCCAAGGCTGTTGCCCCAGGAGGCCTTGAGCGCTCCGAGGAGGGTGGAAGCAGCTGCATCACCCACGTGCAGGGATGGCCCTGGGAGAGGGATCAGGCCTGCCTAGCCAGGCCTCTGCCCCATGAGAGTGACCGCAGCGTCATTAGGGAGCTGGGCCAGAAGCTGGAGGCTGCCTCAGAGTTCCTGGTGCAGACCCCATCTTCTCTGTTCAGGGGTCACTATAGGAAGGACTGGAAGGGTGTGCTGGGGGCAGAGCCATGGGAAGAATGTAGAGACCATTCATCAGCCACCCCTCCAGGCTCTGTGCCACAGATGAGAGTGCATGGCCCATTCAAGTCCCTGGAAAAGCACCTGCAAAACCCAGCCCACCACCCTGATACTCTCCTCACGAGAGGACAGGCTCATTCTGAAAGTCAACACCCTCGGCGCCCCCTTCCTCACTGTGAAAATGGCAGCCAACTCCCCAACCTCACGCAGAAGAAGAGGAGACTCGTGGTAGCGTCTGCTGTGTGCCTGGCAAGGGCTGTGCTTAAAAATGTTTGTCTCTTGGGAAGGGCTTTGATCCAAATAACCATATGCTCTGCCCCTTTGAGAAAACTGTCCATGTAAATATAGGCACATGCGCTTCCCTAGAGTTCCAGGGGCTTTCACGGACTCCCCAGAAGCCTGGAGGTCTTTTTGCTGCATTCTGAGGGCTCTTGGCTGATTGGATGAAGTCAGGCAGGGGCCCTCCCTGCCAGGAGGCAGCCCATTCGTGGGACTCCAGGCACCACCACCTGGGCGTGGGCTGGGTGTGTCACACCTACAAGGGGTGTTTATGTGGGGTCATCTGTCTCTGTTCCAGCTGTGTGGTGGACGAGATGGACTTCTCCGCGATGGAGTTGGATGAGGCCCTCAGGAAATTCCAGGCACACATTCGTGTCCAAGGGGAGGCTCAGAAAGTGGAGCGGCTCATTGAGGCCTTCAGGTGGGGCCCGGGCTGGCTGGGGGTGCTGCACTGGAGGAGGACGGTGTCCCCAGCTTCAGAGCCCGAGGATAGACCAAATGCTGCATCCCCGCCATCCGTAGACAGGGCCATGTCTTCCTGAGTGTTGCTTTTGGGGTAATCGTAGTGGTCCCTCCTGCATTCCAGGCACTGTGTCAGACTCCTTTCAGCCGTTGTGAGGTGGTGCGGGTGGAGGAAACTGTACTGATTATTCTAATTGTGAAGATGAGGACACTGAAGTTGAAAGAGGTTATGATGGCGACTGCTAGGATTCTGGGTCTTCAAATCAGGATTCTGAATGCTCTTCCTCCAAGTTCCCTGCAGCTCTGCATTCATCCATGGTCCGTCTGTCTAGTCATTCATTTGCCCGGTCACAAGGAGCGGCACAGTGACTCAGAGCACAAGCCAGACAGCCAGTTGCCTGGTTCAGTCACCGACTCCACCACTTACCGGCTGTGTGGCCCTGTGCTGGTTACTTAACTTCTCTGTGCTTCATTTCTTCTCCTGTGAAGTGGAATAACAATAGCACATACCCTAGAGAGGGGTGCAAGGATGAAATGACACAGGACACATGGGCACACTTAGCCCAGCTCCTGACACAACAGTGAGCCTGTGGTCACTATGTAGTCATCCATTCTGACACCGCGTGCAGACTGGCTATGGAGTCTCTGTGTTCGGTCCTGGGTGTGGGTGGCACAAGTCAGCTGCTAACCCAGCCCTCTGGGCACAGCACCAGTGGTAGGCCAGGAGGATCAAGGACACAGAGGGAGGACAACCCCACAGTCCTGGCGGGAGGCAGCTTGTACCCGCTTCCTTCCAGGGAGGCTTCCTGGAGGGGAGGGCATTAAGCTGGGCTTATGAGCCTCAATCCCGGTACTTTGCCTGGCTCCTCTGCTCTGTCCCTGCCTCTTGTCACCTACCCCTCCACGAAGTCACCAATGGAGGGGCTCCTGGGGTGGCAGTGGGAGTGGCAAGCAGGCTGACTCTAAGGCGGGGGGTGTTCTTGCAGCTATCGGTCCACAGCCATTGAACCTGAGGCCCCTCAGTAGCCATGGCTGAGACAAGGCGGGGTGCCTCTCCCTCTGAGCTGGTGTGGAGAAGGCCTGGGCTCCTTTCACCTCAAGGTCCTCGAGGGCAGGCCTGACACCCACTGTGACATCCCCATTGCAGGCAGCAGGGAGAGGGGCCCAGCCTTGCAGGGCAGGTGGGACTGCAGTAGAGTGAGGAGGGCGAGTGGGTAGTCAGGGCCAACTCTGACAGGCAGGCGTGATCCTCACTACCAAAAGCAGGATCTGAGGCTCAGTGGCGTGTGACAGCCTCTGATGGTGAGAGAGGGGCCCTGTTACTTGCTGTGCCGTGGTTCTGACCCCCTCCCTCCTGTCCCTCAGCCAGCGCTACTGCATCTGCAACCCCGGAGTGGTGCGGCAGTTCCGGAACCCAGACACCATTTTCATCCTGGCCTTTGCCATCATCCTGCTGAACACCGACATGTACAGCCCCAATGTCAAGCCCGAGCGGAAGATGAAACTGGAGGACTTCATCAAGAACCTCCGAGGTGAGCTGTCTCAGGCGGTTGGCCATCCGAAGACTTGCTCCTGCACCTGCCCCGGCCAGGCCCTCCCCAGGTGTAAGGGCAGACAGGGGTGTGAGGCAGCCTTGAGCTGGGGAGCTGGGCTCTAGCATGCCAGGGTCTGGCATGGAGGGGCCTTCAGGGAGCACAGCACAGATGACTGGAAAGAGCACTGCCTTAGAGGAGCCCCCGTGGGACACAGGCTGCGTGACACAGGCCAAGGTCTTGGGGTGTTGGGAAACCTTCCTCACAGGGAAGGTGACACTGTTAGCTTGTCCTTGAAGAATGAAATTGGCATTTTTCTTTGTCTTTTTACCTAAAAGTATTTATTTTAAAAGGGGACTTGACATGCTACTGTAAATGGAAAACCAGTAGCATTTGCCTTGTGTAGAAAGTAATTATAAAAACAAATGCAATGAAAAGAAAGCAGTGCTGCTGAATTCTAGCCAGTGCAGCTTCCGGCTGCTGGCACTGGGGTGCAGACCTGCCTCCCTGCACTGGGGGAGGTGGGCATGTGCCGGGAGGTGTGGGTGCAGGGTCTGTGGGAAGCGAGTCCTCCTTTCATGATCAGAGATGGGAAAGGAGTTAAAAGGCCGTGACCTTCTCCCAGACAGCTCCATGCCAGCCCAGTGTGTCCCTTGTGCGCCCCAGAGTCCCTGGAAGGAAGGGGGAAGGCACTGTGTCCCTCTGCCCCTGTGGGAATCCTGGCTGCAAGAGCTGAGGGTGGGTTGAAAGGACAGGGACTGAGGGTTCCTTGGAAAGGGTGTCACTGTTTGTCAAAGCAAAGAAGAGCCGGGGTGAATCCAGCCCGGCTTTAAGGCAGTGTAGAGCTGACAAAGCTGTTCATTCTGTTTATTCAGTGGTGGTTCTGCCATCCCCTCTTCTTGGACAGGGTCACTCTCCAGGGAGCAGCTCCAGCTCCACTCCGGGGTCTCAGGTGCTCTCCCCTTCCCCTAGTGGTGGGCGCCGCTGTGGCAGGAACCCCAGGCAGCAGAGGCTACGGGGAGATGGCACCTGAGCTAAGCTCCGAGACCAGTGGTTCAGCCACCTCCCTTGGGAGGCAGGAAGGGGTGCTGAGCGGACTGCAGGATGGCTTAGAGCTCACAGACAGCCATTCCCTGCACCCAGCAGTCACTGCATGCGGCCTCCTACTACGTCTGAGGGGCACAGCAGGCCCTAAGTCTATCAAGTCTGTAGTTCCTGGGAACCAAGGCATCTTGGGAGCTCCCAAGGGCCATCAGTGGACACTTTGATACTTCAACAGATGTACTCCCAGGCCCAGGTGTCCGAGCAGCAGCCAGGAGGCCGGGGCCTCCTCTGCATCCACCCAGGGCCTCCGGGCCGAACCTGTTTCTGGGATTCATAGCCTCCCACATGATCCCTGATGGAGGCTGGCCATGCATCACCTCCGGGAAAGCCAGCTGTGTGCTGCATGCTGTTGGCAGCCCAGGGGGAGTTTAAGGGCCTCTGATTTCTTTTAATTTATTTATTTATTTATTTATTTATTTATTTATTTATTTATATTTAGAGACAGGGTCTCCGTCTGGCAGCCCAAGGGCAGTTTGAGGGTCTCTGATTTGTTTAAATTTATTTGTTTATTTATCGAAACACGATCTTCCTCTGTTGCCCAGGCTGGAGCTCAGTGGTGCAATCATATCTCACTTTACCCTCGACCTCCCAGGCTCAAGAGATCCTCCTGCCTCAGCCTCCCAGGTAGCTGGGACCACAGCTGCAAACCCCCAGGCCTGGCTAATTTTTAATTTTAATTTTTTCTAGAGGTAGGGTCTCACTATGTTGCTCAGGCTGGTCTCAAACTCCTTGGCCTCAAGTGATCCTCCAACCTTGGCTTCCCAAAGTGCTGGGATTACAGACTTAAGCCACCGTGCCTGGCCTGATTTTTTTTTCTTACTTTAGAACCTCTTGCACGTCATCTGGGACTCCCCTGAATGAGAAATAACAGGAGGAATCAGTCAGAAATGACTGACCCAGAGCAGAGAAGGCTTGGTGGGCAGGGCTGCTGAGTCAGGTGGTGGCCAGCCCGCACCCCTGTGGCAGTGGCTCTGTGGTTCCTGTCCATGGTTGCACCCAGTCCTGCCAGCTGTCTGGGCAACAGGGTGGCAGGAACCTCCCCAATTCCCATGGAAGGGGCTGAGCACCCCAGTCCCAACGAGGGAGCTGCAGGTTCTGTCTCCCAAGCCTGGGCTGACCCCACCAAATCACCCCTTTTCAGCCCGGAGCTCAGGGACGTTTTTTCTCCTCTTCCTCATGCACCCCAGGGTCATGTCAGCCAGGAAATGGCAGAGGCCGGGCAGGTCCCTGGTCTCCCGGAGCCAGCCTGGTGCTCGGTGCCGAGTGCACGGACAGCTTGTCCTTTTTGTAGGGAAATCCTCACCCCCACCCCAACACACATCCTCTCTGGAGTGGGTCACCCCAGTTTGTCTAGTGGGTCCCACAGCAGGAGACTCCTGGGGGCTGCAGGACTGTGAAGGGGGAGCAGCTCACCACAGATGCCAGTCCAAGAGTTTCCTTTTTATTAATGTTTGCTTTTAAATTTTTTTATTCACATAGTTTAAAAACCAGAAAGTAATATGATCCAGCAGTTGTGCTCCTTGATATTTACCCAAATGAACTAGAAAGTTAGGCCCATGGAAAAACCTGCACACCGATGCTTATAGCAGCTCTATTCAAAATTGTCAAAACTTGGCAACCACCAGACATCCTTGAGCGGGTGAAGGTGTTCCTTCAGACAGTGGAATAGTGCTCAGCACAAGAGAGAAGTGAGCTGTCAACCATGAAGAGACCTGGAGGAACCTTAAGTGCGTAGCCCTGAGTGAAAGAGGCCATTCTGAACAGGCTGCATGCTCTGTGATTCCAACTCTATCACATTTTGAAAAAGGCAAAACTATGAAGACAGGAAAAGGATGAGTGGCTGCCCGGGGCTGAGGGAGGAGAGGATGCGTAGGCGGAGCTCAGACGATTTTTAGGGTGGAGACACTGTTCTGTGGGATGCTATAATGGTGGATGAGGGTCATTCTACGTTTGCCCAAACCCACAGAATCACAACACCTGGAGTGGACCCTAATCTAAAACATGGACCTCGCGTGATGCTGATGCGTCAGTGTAAGCTCATCATTGTGCCAGTGGAGCACTGTGGTGAGGATGACAACAACAGGGGAGGCTGTGAGTGTCGGGGGTCAGGGCATACATGGGAAATCCCTCTGCCTTCTGCTCAATTTTGCTGAGAACCTCAAACTGCTCTAAAAATAAAGTCTATTTAGGAAAAAGAAAATACTGGAAGGTGCCTAGCAGAGTTTCCCTCCCAGCCTGCCCCGCCTGCTCGGGGCATAGCTTCCGCCCCTGAAGGTCCTCGGTTTTGGCTTCTCCTGGCCGTGCCCTCTAGCTGTGCTCTGCTCATGCAGTGCACATGTGCAGGAATGACTTTACCCTCTGCTACTTTGCACTTTGCTTTTCCCACTTACTAAATCTAAGAAACAGCCCATGTGCTTTACTGTGGCCTTCCTCACTGTCCTTGGCAGGTGGGTAGTAAGTAGCCTGTCATGCTGATATGTTCATGGGTACACCGGTTACTTCCAGCCTTTTGCCATTTAGAAACTGCTGCAGTAACCTTGTATGCATCTCATATCCCATGGGATAAGTTCCCCCAAATGCAGTCCGTGGACCAGAGGGTGCTAGAACTTGTCATTTGGACAGGCATTGCCAGGTTGCCTACCCCAGGTTGGAGCATCTCCTGTCCTGCCAGCCGTCTGTGGGAGACCCCTCTTCCCCAAGCCTTGCAGCCCTTCGGACTGCAGCCTGGCGGAGGGGTGAGGGTGGAGCTCACTGCGAAGTGAGTTTGCATTTCCCGCATGTACAGGGTGTTTCTCTGCTCACAGCAGTTTTCAGAGTGGGGAGGAAAAAAGCAGTGTGTGCTTGTGGTTAGGGCAGCCCTGGGTCAGAGCCCACCTTCTAGCCTCTGCCCGCGTGATGTGGGCCAGCAGCAGCAACTGCTGCAGCACTCTGACCACTCAGATGCAGAGCCGGGCACGCCCCAGGTGCCCCTCGTTTCCTCACGACGAGCCTGTGCTATAGGCGACCTGTTTTAGAGGAGGACACCAAGCATGGGTGACGCAGTCACTCGTCCATAGTCATGCAGCTAGTAAGGGTGAAAGTAGAACGTGGCTCCAGGTCCATCGGAGCCCAAACTCACACCCCAGCCTCCTTACACTCCAGCCTCCCCACACCTCAACCTCAGTCTTCCCATCTATGGAATGGAGATGCACACTTCTCAGGGCTGTGGTTAGCATGGAGCAAGGTAGCATTTATAAAGCCCTCTGAACATGGCTTACAGGTGTCTCAGCCCCTGACATCATCACCTACTAGTCTGGGTCAGATGTTCTGGGACCTGGTAGGAAGACTCAGGAAATTTGTGTTGACTGAAAATGTCCTGTTGCTGCGGGCCTGCCTGAGAGGTCTTTGGTTCTGTTGGGTCTGGTGGAAGGTTGGCTCCTCTGGTTTGCTTTAGAAACTGGTAAATTGAGTGAGCCTGGGGCCCACCCTGATATCCAGCTGCATCCCCTGCCCAGGTGTGGACGATGGCGAGGACATTCCCCGGGAGATGCTGATCGGGATCTATGAACGGATCCGTAAGCGAGAGCTGAAGACCAATGAGGACCACGTGTCGCAGGTGCAGAAGGTGGAGAAGCTCATTGTGGGGAAGAAACCGGTACGTGGTGGGCCCGGGCACCACCTGGGCAGGGCTGCCTGCCAGGCCTTCTCACTCCCACCCACCCCACTCCAAGTAGTCCCTTCCAGCAGGGCTGGTGAATTCTGCCAGGGCTTGGGGGTTTTCTGAGCGGCTTCTGTCCTATTTGGACATGACAGCTATTGGCTCTGTGTTACATCCGAAGAGAGCCAAGGCTCCTAATAATCCAGCGGGCCGGGGTTGTGCAGTGGCTCGGTTCTGGGCCCCTAACACTGGTGGCCTTTTCTGGGTGGCCCAGGAGTCCCCTGGGACCTCTCAGAGAACTCTGCCAGTGAGAGCGGGTCCCCCACATACTGGCTGGGTGGAGCCCAAGGGGAGGTGTAGGGAGGGCACCTGCAGCATGGGCCTGGGCATGGCCTTGAAACATGAACACCCTTTTGTTGGTTTCGCCTTCTCCCGCAGATTGGATCCCTGCATCCCGGGCTCGGCTGTGTGAGTATTTTTCCCTGCTTTTACCTTCATGGGTAGCCCGCCGCCCTGGGGAGGCCCAGCATCCTCAGTCACTCCACTGGCTTCCCAGGCTCCCAGAGCCTGAGTGCTGGTGGCTTGAGTTCCTTTCTGGGGCGCTGAGGAATCAGATGTTCATAACTACCCCAGCCTGGGATCTCTGTGCCCTGAGGCCGTGCTGTCAGTCAGGGGAGACTCCTGCTCCCTCTTGTCAGCACCCTGTTGAGCCCAGCCCCCGGACCCTGAGCCTGAAACAGACCCCGGCGTGTCCTCTGAGGCCCTGCCCTGTCTGCTTCCCCACCCTGCCCTGCACTCTGTCCCCCACATCCCATGCCCTGGGCTCTCCCAGTGCCCGCCTCCTCACCCCCAGGAACCATCCTCTACCATAGCTTTGTGGTGTGCCCACACACCCCAGAGCACATGCACACAGGGTGACCTGGCCACTCACCATGACCCTTCTCGTGGACTGGCCTTGTCCGTCAGTTCTGAAAGTAGCTCCTCGTCACCAGCTTCCCCTGCAAGAGACCAGGCCCCTCCTACCTCCAGCCCTTACTCCCTGACCCTCCTATCTTCTCTCCTTCGTGGCTTTTCAACCTGAGCACCCCAGGCTGGGCCACATTTTTCCTGCTCACCTTAACACCCCCACGAGCCAAACTCAGGCAGCTGTGGCCCAGAGCACCCCTGGTAGAGTCAAGCCCCTAGCCTCAGGGCAGTGATCCTAGGGATCCACCCCTTTGACCGTCTCCCCCATCCTGCATGAACGTCGGCACTCCCAGAGCCAGGCCCTGATGGCTCATCCCTTGCCCTGATGCATTGGGGTTCAAGGGCAGCTGGAGCTATGGCCATGTTGGGAGCTCGCGTGAGCCATCAGGGGCATGTTCAGGGCAGGTATGTGGAGCGGAGGATGGGGCCTGGGCAGGTGCCACAGAGTATCAGCTGTTGGCTCAGGATTTTGGAGTCTTTTGGGCATCAGGACCATAGGAATATTTTAAGGGGAGGCTTGGTAGGGTGGCGAAAATCCTGGAGCCTGGAATCAGATCCTGGCTCTGCCCACTTCCTGGTTTTGTCACTACTTACCCTCTGTGCCTCAGTTTCCTCATCTAGAGTAGATACTCTCTGTAAAGACTGGCAGGGCTGAATGGGCTCGTGTGTGACTGGCACATCACGGGGACTCAAAACGTGACTTGCTGTCTGGCCAGAGGCTCCCAGGTGAACGTGATATTTTAAGAAGCCTGGTACCTGCCCAGAAGAATGGAAAGGAGGTCTCAGCAGAAGCAGGGGCCCATCCCTAGTCCTTCAGGAGAGCCGAGATAAGGGATTTTAAATAGTAGCTCCTGAGGACAGAGTATGGGAAACTGTCATGAGCCAAAAGACATCTGCTCTTCACTGTCTGTGAGGGAAGGCATTTTTTAACCCAAGGCCCACATGCCAGGTTGCTAGCATGAAGGCTAGACTTGTCCACTGCGGCCTCCAGGGCTCCTGGAGGAGAGCCGTGGCAGGACAGCCTCTCCCCACACAGGTGCTGTCTCTGCCCCACCGTCGGTTGGTCTGTTACTGCCGGCTCTTCGAGGTTCCAGACCCAAACAAGCCCCAGAAACTCGGACTACACCAGCGAGAAATCTTCCTGTTCAACGACCTCCTGGTGGTACGTGGCTCACCCACAAGGCGTCGTGATGGGACCTCAAGCCTGAGCCCAGGGTCTGAGTCTGGCTGTCTGAATGGAGTAGATGTGCACACACGTTGGGGGTGCAGAAAGCGGGGTTTGCCTGGTGTCTGACTCACACTGATGCATGTGGAGACAGACCCCATTCGCTCATGTACAGGTCCAGAGGGGGATCTTTGGCTTTAGTGCAACCTGTTTCCAGAGCCTCTGCCAACATCACCAGCACTCCCATGTGCTGTCTGCACCTCTACCCTGTGCGACGCTTCCTCGGGCAGGCCCCCTCCTCAGGCAGGCTCTGTCCAGGAAGAAGCAGGAGGCCCCGGAAGCTCCAGACCTGATCCTATCTGCTGGGCAACTGTAGAATCCTCTTCCTAGACTGAGCAGAGGTTGCAGAGTCAGTCCCTGTCACTGCACATCCCTCCCTAAGCTTCTCCAGGCCAGGCAGGTGCAGCGCTTTCTGATTGGCTAGGCCTGGGTCCCAAGCCCCACCTCCTGGAGCTGGTCCCCTCAAGACCTATGGACTGAAGGAAACAAGGGCTGGGGGGGTTCCCCAAAAGGGTATTGAGGATCTCTTGCCAGAAGAACGGTGGCACCGATGGTAGCTAGACAGGGGCAGAAGTACCCACTGCAGAGAGAGAGGAGAGCTTGTCCTTTGGATTTCTGTACCCCCTGCATGCCATGGGCTTTCTTGCCAAAGATGCCCATGTTCTTGATTGGGTGTGAGGACTGGCCACTCCTCTCTGACCACTGATGTAGAAATCGGACATGTAGGTTCAAATCCCTTATGAAGAACTCCTGACCTTGAGTGAATCCCTTCATATCTCCGAGCCTCAGTTTCCTCATCTGTAAGATTAATCTCTCAGAGGGTGGCAGGGGTCTAGTGAGGTCCTGGATATAAGAGCCTTACATGGTGCCTGGCATGTCCTGGGGACCGGGGAGATGCCAGCTCCCTTCTCCTGTCCCCTCCCAGTCCAGCCTTTGGCTGCCACACTGGAAAGTTTCTTCCCTTACTGCAAACCAGGATAGCAGCCAAGGACCATAGCGGGCCAGCAGAAGTTCAGGGATCACATCGCTAGCCCAGGGCCAGTCTCCCTGCGGGCTGTCACCACACATAGCTTCACACTCTGGTTGTTCCTGAGAGAGGAAGCCATGGCTTCTTCTCAAGGTCAGCGCTGCTGAGCGCCACCCCTGCCATTCAAGGCGGCAAGCCCTGGTGTTCACCTCACCTGGCTGTTGGGAAGGCACTGGAGGGAGCTCCATGATGTGAAGGGCCTGCTGCCTCTGTGCCGGGTTGTGGGGCTTTGGTGCCAGCCAAGGTGGCATTGGGGTTGCAGGGACAGGAACCATTGTCCGAGTCTTAGAGTGGAAGGCCATGCCCTCCACCCACATTGGCTTGGCCCCGGCCGCGGCCTCCTGACTCTGAGCTCCAGGAGGGTCCCGTGGCCAGAGGTTGCATGCAGTCAGTACCCCGCGAGACACTGCAGCTCAGCTGTGTCTCTGGCTGCCTCCAGGTCACCAAGATCTTCCAGAAAAAGAAGAACTCAGTGACGTACAGCTTCCGACAGTCCTTCTCCCTGTACGGCATGCAGGTCCTGCTCTTCGAGAACCAGTGTAAGTCAGTCCCAGGGCCTTCCTGGAAGAGCGCATGTCCCAGCTTATGCGCTTTCTCCTGGCTGCTTCAAGGATAGAACCCCAGGGGGCTTCAATGCTCACCCCTGTTTTATCCCCAGAGGGCAGATTGCAGCTAGGAGCTCCGGTGAGCAGTAGGCACAGACTCTCAACAGACCCATCAGCCAGTTGAGCCTGATGTAATAACATTGGACAGACACAGTTTGTTTCTAGTACTTTGCTTCTAGTTACTAGTACTTTGCTTCTTGCAGGTGATAAGATTTTTAAATTTATGGCAGAAATACATTTATTTAAATAAAATGTTGACAGAAAAACATTAAGTCATATAGATGATACGCAAACATGGCCCAGAACACAGGCAACAGCAACCCCCAAGTGTCCGCGGAAGTGAAGAGCTGAGCCCCTCCACCTGGGTCAGATCTCAGCTCTGGCTCTGCTGCTGTGTGGCCTGGCTCTGCAGCCCCTCTGGCCTCTGTTTCCTGAGTCGTAAAGTAGTGCCTGCCACAGTCATAGCTGCTGGAACACAGTCATAGCTGCAGTCATAGCTGCTGGAACACAGTGCTTTGCAAGGGTTAGTTTTGATGCCCTGCTGGAAGGCCCTGGGTGAGGCCTGGGGGCCTGGGGATTTGGGAGGCTCACACCTGTAGCACCCCACTGGCTTCCATTTTACCTTGCTCCTCTCACTCTCCCTCTTCCCTCTCCTTTGTCCCTTCCCTGTCAGAAGCTGAGCCAGTCCTCCTGGGCTGGGGAGCAGGGGGGCCACCTGGAATGTCTTGGGGAAAGAAGCTGAGTGTCCCTGCTTGAGCAGTAGGGGTCCCTCATCATCTCAGAACTAGACGTCACTGTCTGTCCAGTCAGCCTTCCATCTGCAGGTTAAAACAGTGTCAGGGACCCATCCAAAACCACAGGCCTTGTGCCTGGATCTGGAGCTCTCTGTCCCTTTCTGCCTTCAGTGGGACCAGGGACAGTCCAGCAAGAGCCCCTGCACTCCCCACGTGACCAGTGAGGAGCACAGCGTCCCTGCCCCAGCCGCCTCCTGGCATCCCTGTCCCACCGCAGGCTGCGAGTCATGCCTTGCCTTGATGTCTCACATGCCTTGCCCTGGTCCCAGGGGAGGCCAGTGCCACCCCCACATTGTCTTGACCAGCAGTAACCCACTCTCTGAGAGAGTGGCATTGACCCCTGCCTCCCAGGGGCTGGGGTGGGAACTTAGTGAGATCCCAGCAGCATAGCTCCTAGCAGGGGGCCAGGACCACTGTGGACTGTCAGGGCAGAGGCTGTACCTTGATCATGTCTAGGGTCCCATGGCTTGGCCTTAGATCCTGGACACTAGGTGCTGGCAAGATCCAAGCCTGCAGCCTCTATAGGAGATGCCATCATGCCAGGAGTCTCAAACTGGCAGCCTGGGAGGCAGACCCAGCTCCATTATCTTTCGTATGGTTTGCATATTTTTTTAAAATATGCTGAGCCAGTCTCCACATCAAAATGTAGATATTTTGGGCCTCTCTGAAATCAATCAGAACTTGGTGTCACTAGGGACATATTCCCACGTGGCAATATGGGACCCTGAGTCACATGTGGAGCGACACAGACCATCTTTCCCAAGTCGGGAGATGAGGTCGCTCTGCGTCCCTGCAGCCTGCCACTGCGGAGGCTGGACTCCAGGCACTTAATCCCAGGCTCATGCATAACTCAGCCCTAGCATTGTTTCCTGACCAGAGAGGAGATTGCAGAGAACACACTGACACCCATGGGCCTCCTCCCGTCTCCTTCTCCTTTGCAGACTACCCCAATGGCATCCGGCTCACCTCGTCTGTCCCCGGAGCAGACATCAAAGTGTTAATAAACTTCAATGCCCCCAACCCTCAAGACCGAAAGAAATTCACCGATGACCTGCGGGAGTCTATTGCGGAAGTCCAGGAGATGGAGAAGCACAGGATAGAGTGTGAGTACCTGGCCTCATAGGCAGGAGACCGAGACTTGCCGGACCCTGGTGCTTGCCTCCCCATCTCGGGGCAGTGACTTCTGAGGCCACAGAGACAAGATGTCCCCCAGTCTTTTCTGCCCTTCCCTGCGGCCACATGATGGGGCAGTCTGTGTGCCCAGGCTGCAGGAGGCACAGAAGGGGGTCTGATCTAGGACCCGACCTACCTGTTGCCTGTCATGTGCCCAGAAAAGGACCCCGGCTCCCTGTCACCCCGTGCTTGAGAGCCTGAAGTGTTCCCAGCTGGCCTCTCTGCACCTCATTGTCTTCTGCATCAGGCTCAACCGACTGAGGGGTCACAGCCAAGGCCATCCCTGGCTCTAGGTCTACTCCCTGGCGGCACGTGGGACTCCCTGCCGCTGCCTGCTCTGTGGAAGGCCCTGGCTAACCCTTGCTCATCTCCCAGACCTAAGCAAGTCTGTGCTTCCCTGTCTACCCCTGAGCCTGGAAGGTGACTGTCCTTCTTGCGGGTCACAAGACCCTCTGGCCTCTCTAACCTCCCTCCTGGGATCTCCTTTCTGCTCTTTCGTCCAGAGTGGCCGTCACACCCTCTCCCAGAAACAACCCTTCCCCACTCCAGGCAGATGGTGGCTCAGGACAGTGCCAGCCCCAAGCAGAAGGCCCCATCTCCCACCCACTCTAGGCTGTGCTCCTCTCACCGGGCCCCTCACCCTCTCTGTTCCAGCGGAACTCGAGAAGCAGAAAGGTGTCGTGCGGCCCAGCATGTCCCAGTGCTCCAGCCTCAAAAAGGAGTCGGGCAACGGAACACTGAGCCGGGCCTGCCTGGACGACAGCTACGCCAGCAGCGAGGGCCTCAAGCGCAGCGCCCTCAGTAGCTCCCTGCGGGACCTTTCGGAAGCCGGTAAGAGCTTGGCCTAGAACCACCTTCCTAGCCCAGCGCATGCAGGACGGAGGCAGGCATCTGCATTCGGGGCGTGCATCACACGGGGCGAGGCCAATGTGGCGTTTCCCGTGACCTCCCCCAAAGCAGAGCAGCGTCTGACAGCACAGAAAGGGCATCCCAAAGAGACAGAGGAAAACAGGACCAAATTGTTGTCAAAAATAAAGGCAATGTATGCCAATTAGCCGGAGAAGTCACCCCCATTTTCCCTTTCTTCTTCTAGGGGTTTTATTTAAACGTTTATTGATTTGGAAAGTCACTCTAGCCGGGAGCGAGCCGCGGCTGTGTCCCGTGTGCTCTCTCTGTGCGGCCGCATCCCTGTGCTTCATGCTGATGAACTCTCGCGGAGCCCTCTAAGCTGTCTGGCGCCCCCTTGCCCGCTGTCCCCAGTCTTGCTTTTCCTGCCAGGCCTCCTTTCCTGGGAAACCCAGGCCTCGTCCAGCCCAGAGGCCATTGAGCAGCAGCCAGGGCTGGCTCCAGGTCCGGGAAAGCCCTGGTGGGAACTGCGATGTTGTGGTTGTTTCTTTGTTTCTGTGTGTGTTTAATTTGCTGCCAGCTGTTTAACCCCCAAGCAAGCAGCACCCCTGAAACCACCCACATTCCTGGGGGTGGAGCCCCGTGAGCAGCAAGGCTCAGGGGCTTTGCCAGCAGCCTTGGCCCAGCCTCTCCCTTATGGGGCAGGAGAGACAGGAGGCATGGGCCAGCCGGTGGGTGCCTGCTGGTGCCACGGCAGACTGTGTTGCTACACAGGAAGTGTGTGAGAGGGTGTCCTAGCCGCCCTCCATCAGTCTGTCCATCAGTCAGTGAGCTTCTGGGAGGGGCCCTGGGGGCTGCCTGGGGCAGCAGTGGCCTGGCTTATCCTGCAGCAGGTCTGCCCCAGGAGCCTGGTGTTTCTCTTTCGGGAAGACCCCCCTCCTGGGGTTGCCTGCCCCACCTGCCCCGCCTCAGGACTCCCTCCTGCACCTGCCCGCCAGCAGCCCTGTCTCCCCTCAGCTTAGTCCCTCTCAGGCCCTTTGGAGTCTGCCCTTTTTTTAAGTTGGATTTTTTCCTTTGTTTTCCTTTTGTCATTATTATTATTATTATTATTATTATTATTATTATTTGCCATAGTAAAAAATATCAGAAATTCATTGCCAGTCGCCAGCATGAGGGTTGAACCCAGGGCTTCTCAACCTCGGCTTGATTGACATTTTGGGCCAAGTGACTCCTTGCTGGGGGGCTGCCCCAGCCTTGGCAGGATGTTTACCCACATTCCTGGCCTCTACTACTGGTTGCCAGTAATATCTTGCCTGTCGTGACAGTCACTGATATCTCCAGAAATTGCCAGGTGTCCCCTGGGGGGCAGAATCACCCCTGGTTGAGAACCACTGGTTTTCCCAGTGGCCTTGTGAAACACAGCTGAACACTGCTGGACTGCTTTGGACCTCTGCAGGCTGTGGGCTGGGGCCTCTGTTTGAGTTTGTGCAGTGTGGCAGGCCCTGCCCTCTCCCTCCCCTCACAAAGCTGTCCTGCCTCTCTCAGGCAGCAACAGTTCTGCCAGAACCGAGGCCCTTGAGCCCCATCCACCCCAGGGCCCGGCGGTCAGGATCTTGCTGTCCACTACCTGCCAGAGCCTAGGGGTTGGACAGCCACATGCCAGGCCCACATTCATGCAAGGGGTGGGCCCAGGCCCAGCTGCTTTCATGTAATGTGATGATTGCTGTTGTCATTTGGGAATTCTGAGCTCAGAAGGACAGTAGGGATTGAGACCCCCGCCTAGACCTGCCATTGAAACGAAAGCAGGAACAAATCTGAGACCCACCTGTACCCAGGAGGGTTTGGGGGTGAAGTGAGGTGGGGTTTGAGTCCAGGCAGCTGCCGAGGCCCCAGGCTGGGGAGAGTTGATCTCCCCTGTGATCTCCCAACGGGACTGGCAGGTGCTGGCAGCCTTCCTGCGGAGGGGCAGGGCCAGCACCAGATACCGTGCTCTGGACCAGGTGGGGGCTCCAACTCCCCAGCAGCAGCGTGGCCCCACCTCACTCACCACAGCCCTCACAGCACTGAGCCCAGGCCTGTAACACCACAGTGAGCTTGTGGAAGAGGCAAGCCCGCGGGACAGTGTTCCCTCCGTGGTCGGCACGTCACTGCTCCCGGAGCAGGAGACCCTGAGAGCAGCTGCCCCAGGTCTGCACTCGACGTCCATCTAGGGGAGGACATACCACAGACATGAAGCTGGGGGACTGATGAGGTGGCCGTGGATGGTGCCCAGAGGAACCCATCCTCAGGAGCTTCCAGAAGCCTCTGTCATGCCAAGAGTTAGAGGGAAGGGCGCTGGCACCGGTCCCACTACAGTGCATTACCTGGTGTCTCAGCCCCAGTCTTCCTTGAGCCAAGACTCCCCACCCGGTGCTCATCCAGCAGCACAAGAGCCCTGCTGACCCAAGACCAAGGACCCAACAAGGACTGTGTAAACAGGGATCAGCCAGATGGTGGTGGACACTGACCAGTGGCCCTCCTGCCCCTCCCTGGCCAAGCTGCCCAGCTCTGAGTCCTTACAGAGAGGACCTGCCTGCAGCATTCACCATGTCCTGTACCAGGGGAGGAGTGACAGGCACCAGTGGTAGGTGGACAGAGCAGCACTCCTGCCACGTGTGAAGCGGCTGGGGCCCAGAGAGCGTGGTGTTTCCTATCGCCCTGGCCACATCCCTCCCCACCATGTCCGGCCCAGCAGAGAATAGGGCGCAGCACGCAGATGCCAGAGTCAGCCAGCCCGAGCTCATCCCCCACCTCCGCCTGCTTTCTCAGACCCTGTGGGCCTGTTTCCCTAACTGCTTCAAGGGAGTCAATGCGTGGAAAGCCTTCAGGGCATGCCTGGCTCAGGCAGCGCTGGCCAAGTGTGTGTGGCTATCATTTCCGTTTTGGTCACTGACGTTGAGCAAGGCCACCAGCCCAGCCACAGTATTGTTGAGGGTCACAGGACGAGGATCCTGGGTGGGGAGGAGAGCATTGCCACATGCCGCCCTGCCCTGACTCTGAGGAAGCTGCAAAAGTTGTGAAGAACCATCCTGGGAGCCCTTCTAGAAAAATGGATCTAGGCCAGGTGCAGTGGCTCACGCCTGTAATCCCAGCACTTTGGGAGGCCAAGGCAGGCAGATCACCTGAGGCCAGGAGTTTGAGACCAGCCTGACCAACGTGGAGAAACCTCGTCTCTACTAAAACTACAAAATTAGCCAGGCATGGTGGCTCTTGCCTGTAATCCCAGCTACTCAGGAGGCTGAAGCAGAAGAATCACCACTTGGGAGGCTGAGGCAGGAGAATCGCTTAAACCCAGATCACGCCATTGCACTCCAGCCTGGGCAACAAGAGTGAAGCTTGGTCTCAAAAAAGAAAGAAAAATGGTTCCAAGTCCCTCCAGGCCCTACCCAGGGCTGGCTTGGCCCGATCCGCACTTGTGTGGCGTGAGCCACTATTCTGGCCTGCCTGGCTTCGTCAGCCCATGCACCTGGGCAAGTGTGGGAGGCTGCATACGCACAGGATGTCTGCACGGCTTGCTGTGGGCAGTTATGGTTGGGGGTGTGCTCGTGAGCATGGGGCCCTGGGCCTCAGTGCAGAGGGAGCCCTGGGGTCACCCCACATCTCTTGCTGACCTGAGATATTGAGAAAGTGGATTGTAAGACACTCAGTTTCACTCCAAAACAGCCAACAAAGGACTCCTAAGTGTTGGCCCAAGTTGTGCAGGGTAAGGAGGGCCATGTTCAACGCCAGGTGGGCACACTGTGTGGATCCTCAACCCCAGCCTTCAGGCCTGGCCCAAGTCCTGTCAGAAACAGTAGGCTGGCCAGGAGTTGCCGGATACAGGCAGGGGAGGCCATCTTCCCTCTGCCCCTGGTTTTCAGTCAGCCACAGGAGTCCCAGGCCTTAGAGGGGCTAGAGAGCTGATTTTAAAGACCTAGAGACAGCAGCGCTCTGTCCCTCCACATTTACACATGGCACCACAGTGTCCTGAGTGTCTGATGGCCGTGGCCACCCAAGAGGGGGGTGGAGGAGGGAGGCTGTGTCCTGGAGGGCTGGACTCTAACTCTGCTCCATGTCCTTGGACCACTGTGTTGGGCAGGAAGTGAGAAAGGTCCGCCCCTCTTCCCACACTGGCTAAAAAATGAGGAAATGTGAGCCCCCTCTTTCTTCTGGCTGGGAATTAGGGGCAGGGTCCCACCTGGCTGTCCTTGGTGCTCAGCAACTGGTGTCGAGCCCTCTTGCCCCAATGTGCGGTGTGGCCCTGTCCCGAGAGTGGTCTCTGAGGGCCACATCACACAAGCCAGAGCCACCCAAGGCCCTCTGCTGACCTCAACTCCCACCTGGACCTCTGGTTTGGGGTCAGCAGGCAAAGCAGAGGAACTGGACTCCCCTGAGTCTGCGGCAATGCCAAGGCACAGCCCAGCACACTCAGATGGCATGGAGCAGCTCGAAGGCCACAGCACTCCCTCCACCCATTGATGGCTGGTGGCCCTGGGCTGGCTGGGAGGTGCAGCAGCTTTCCTCAGAGGCTGGGAATGGGGCACAATGGGGAGGCCCAGTAGTTGCTTCCTTATTCCGGGCTCCTGGGCCCACCTAGGCCTGGGGTCCAGCTCTGAAGGCAGCGTGGCCAAGCTACCCAGCCTCAGAGATGGCCAGGTGGGCAGTTCTGGGTGTGAACCCTGCTGCCTGTAAGAATTGGGCCTCAGTGCCTCCCTCTCTGACATGGACACAGCATCGCCTATAAGGTTGACGTGTCCAACGCAGTGCTCAACACATGGCGATGCTGCCTAGATGGAAGCTTCTAGAATGTCAAGCAGGGAAGGCTGTTTCTCCCTCCCTCTTCCCATCCCTACTCCCAGAGAGCTGGCCAGAGCCCAGGCCCCTGAGGCTGGGCCCCTGTGATGCTCCAGGCTTGGTGTTCCTCAAAAATCCATAGAGAAGTTCTCAGGAGGGACTGTGGAGGCTGAGCCAGGCTGGGCCCTGGGCACCCAGAGTCAAGAGGAAGACCCAGCCTTGCTCTGATGGAGCCCGCATGCCGAGTGCCTACTGTGTGCCCTGTGCTGGGGCATGACGAAGATGCTGGCAGAGACCTCCTGGCTTAGGGAAAGCTTTGTGGCCCCCGGGGGGTGGCACCAAGCAGAGAAATCCCAAACTGTAACGCATATCACCCAGTAGCCCCCAACCCTGTCTCCTGCCCCTGGCCAGGGCACTGCACATACCAAAACTGAGTTCCTGCAGGCAGCCGGGAGGAAGCGGGGATGTGAAGCTGTTTTCTCTTCACCCTCAGTGCTCGTCCTGCCATGGAGGTGGGGGTATATATGTGTGTGTGAGGATATACACATATATACGGCAGCCACTGAAGGTGAGCATGCAGGACCTGCCATGCTGTTTTCGGCTATGCGGAAGCTGGCCGCACCCCTCCCTGTTCACCAGAGTCAGGGTGAACACACAAATTCAGGGCATCGGGCCCACCTATACATATGCCTCATCCTCAGGGCCCCGCTCAACAGACTGCTGGTCCAGGAGAAGGTGTCTAAAACTGGGGCTAGTTTAAAAAAAAATTTTTTTTTTTTTTTTTTGCTTTTTGAAAACTTCATTTTTTAAATTTATTCCTGCACTGCTGCTGGCTTCCCCACTGAGCCCCTCCTCCGACCCCTCACACCTGGCTCCTGCGGGCAGTTAGGCCCAGCACCTGTGCCTGCTCCTGGCAAGGGTGCGGGCTCTGTGGCAACAGCGTGGTGCCAGGCAGGCAGTGCCCCCGGCTTCGTGTCCCCGTCTAACTTCTGGTATTGCATGTTCTGGGCAGGGAAGCGAGGGCGTCGCAGCAGTGCGGGATCGCTAGAGAGCAATGTGGAAGTAAGTAGGAAGCGCCTCCGTCCAGCTGGCTGTCCTGTGTCGCCTTCCCCAGTCCTCGGTTCATATCTGTTGTCTTGTTTTTTTTGTTTTGTTTTGTTTTGGTTTTTTTTTGCTCTTCCTTCCCCTACTGCACAGAGATGCAGACACCCCTTCCCCGCCCCTGCCTGCCTGGGACCCTGTGCATGTCAGCTTCTCCTCTGTGCCTAGAAACATCCATGCCTCTCACCGCTTGTTTTGGACTGAACAGTGGGGGTGGTTCTGGATTTCGTGTTTTGGTTTCTGCTTAACCCCGTCGCCTGTGGTCCCTGAGCATGGTTGACCATCCCCAGCTTCCAGTGCCCCCGGCCGGGCCACCCCACTCCTACTCACCCTCCACACTCACTGTTGGATGTTTTTGCTGAACCCTTGACTTCCACGCCCGCCCATCCCCATCGCTTTCTTCTTGGAGTTTGATTGCTGTGTGTCTGCGGCAGGACACCATGGAATTGCTTAGCTTGTGGGAGGTGGAGTGTCTTGAGAGAAAGAGAAATTCATTGTGGATTTCATGATATTTCACTCATCCTCCGGCCATCTCTGTATTACTGTTCACATCTCTACCTCAGCTTGCAGATCTTTTTCTGTTTCCTTCTTTTGCCTTGTTTGGTTTGCAGTAGGCAGCTGCAGTGAAATTGCGTAGGCAGCCCATGACCCCAGAGGACAAGGTCTTTGAGCCCCACTGTCCCTGTCACCACCTCCCCTGAGGCCTCAGGACCCACATGGGCAGAGCACATGCCCTGAGCCCAGTTGAGCGGCCCCAGGAGAGCTGAGGGCCTGTTTCAGCAGGAGCGGGGCTCCTCTTCCAGGCACATCAGCCCCTCTACACTCGCCACACACAGCGCACAGACACCCCAACCCAGGGGTTCCTATCTGAAACCTCAGGCTGCTGCCAGGGCCAAAGTGCTTATCAGAACAAGACCGGAAGTCCTCATTGTGCTGCGGCAGTCAGAGAGGCAGGCCCCTCCCCTGCCCTCACCCCCCACTTTGGTCAAGGCCAGTCACCCCCAGCTGCCCTGCACTGTAGTGAGAGGAGGTGGGGCCCAGTCCAGACTCACTCAGCCCTGCCTTCTGGCCAGTGAGTTGAACTAAGGCTTAGCAATCAGTGGGTGAATTTTTACATTTAAAAAAAAATCATTCTGACCTAAGTGCTTGAAGATCTTTTAATTTTGATTTCTATGAATTTCCTTTTTAGGGGTCCATCATTAGCAGTCCTCACATGCGCCGGAGAGCAACATCAACACGAGAGTGTCCATCTCGCCCACACCAGACTATGCCCAACTCATCTTCCCTCCTGGGCTCCTTATTCGGGAGCAAGAGAGGGAAGCCCCCTCCCCAGGCCCACCTGCCCTCAGCCCCAGCCCCCCCACCCCCCCATCCACCGGTGGTCCTGCCCCACCTGCAGCACTCTGTGGCTGGCCACCACCCAGGGCCCCCTGAGGGGCTGCCACAGGCCCCCGTGCATGGGCATCATACCCAATACTGCCACATGCAGCAGAACCCACCCCCCTACCACCACCACCACCACCACCACCCGCCCCAGCACATCCAGCATGCACACCAGTACCACCACGGCCCCCACGGGGGGCACCCAGCCTACGGGGCCCACGCCCACGGCCATCCACCGCTGCCCTCGGCCCACATGGGGCACGCAGCGCACCACCACGGGCAGCCCCCTGCCCCGCCGCCCCCCACCAGCAGCAAGGCCAAACCCAGCGGCATCAGCACAATTGTGTAGACAGCCTGGGCGGGGGTCCCAGGCTCCCTGAAACAGCTGCACACCACACAGGGCACGCCGGGGGGCCGCCAGCCGCACACCAAACCCGGGGCACTTCTGTTGCCATCTCTCCCCTCTGCCCCTCACGGCCCAGCCAGAGCCCCAGGAGCCCACAGGGCTGGTGTTGTGTGGAAGATAGGTCCAGATTTCATTTAGCGTTGGCACCCGGGTCCCCGCTCACCTCAGTCTGAGGGATGGGCAGGACTCAGCCACCATCAGCCTTGAAATGGTGCCGCCAGCCAAGTAGATGTTGAACTGCCTCCCCCAGTCCAGCTCTCAGCTCCCCGCACCCTAATTTACATGCATATGAAAACACAACCTAGAAAACGAAGACACGAAATACAAAAACAGACAAAACAAACCCCAAAACTTGCTGCATTATTGCTCTTTTATTGACAATGGGCAAAAAATTAAGTAGACCTGATATGGTTGATGAAAATACGTAAGTAAACTTTATATAATATAAATATATAAATATATAAATATATATATATATATACTGTATAGGTAGTACTTGTGTGTGAAAGGCAGGCATTTCAGTCCACAACATTAGCAATACCCACCTTACAAGGAACTCCACGTACCTAATAGGAAGACAGTACCTTAGTTGGGTGTGTGAGACAGTAGACCAAACCCTAAATGGTAGGAACAAATTCAGATACTTCATATTTTCATACAAAGAAAGAAGTCCCTCTAGGACTGGCTAAAATCTTTACACAATCATTACTAACTGTGCCAAGTAACATAGCATCTAACTGTTTAAAAAGTCCAGTATTGCTTTGTATAAATCCTTATTTTATTAACAGAATACTATCATAAATAGTCAGTATTATAATGCTCTGTTATTTCAGGTAAGCAAATAGCTAAACTGCAGTACACTCTACAGTAGCAACTCAGGACAGCTGGTGACAAGCTGGTTGTCTTAGGACATTGGTTCCACAGATTCTTAGACACTTTAATGGCTGCGATAACTGTGAATCTCCATGATCCATGTTTCCTTTACGCGCATATGATTTAATGCACACTCATTCAGAGTCCTCCGAGAGGGGCATCCATACACGGCAGAAGTGTTCATCTCCAACATGAAAGTGACCAGCTCTCATCCTCGTCTCCCCAACACCATAACTTCCTCATCCCGCCTCCAACCCACACCAGGCCGAAGCCCTCAGAGAGTGTCTCCACCAGGGACCACTCTCGAACCTGAAGGTTGACTTTAGCGTTTAGCAACCCAGGGTGGTGTGTGTGTTTCCTGTTTTGTTTTCTGAGTGGTAGCAGTGATCATCGTAATTCCATGTAGCCATGTGCTAGCAGAACCCCTGTGTCATCACCGTGGCCCGTGTGACCCCAGCCGACGAGTGCCCGGCGGAGCCCCTGCTGCCTTCCCATGGTCCAGTGAGCTGCCAGGGCATCACATGACTCTCAGCTGTGCTCTTGTCGCTTCTGTGTTGTGGTGACACCATGCGCTCCCCGGGGCCAGACACTGCACGCAGCGGGTCTGTGCCCGAGTTACCCACGGGCCATACTTTGTAGTTTCAGCGTTTCGAGCCACTGCAGCCGTCAGTGCTGTGCTCCTAAACCATGGGACCCGAGGACTGCCCCCCGGCGCCTGCCCAGGCGGAGGCCCTTTCAGAAAGGGTGAAGCTCACGCCTGACTCTGCGGGCCACGGGGCCGCGTGGCCGCGTGTTCGGTGGACGGCGTGGTGAGCCGTGGCCGGACGGCAGGAGGAGAGGGGAGAGCCCCCTCCAGCTGTGTGTCACCTTGGCTGGCTGGCTGGCCAGGGTTTTGCCAATTTCCCTCCTCATATCCCTCCCCTCAGTCATATCATTGAGATCACCGTACCAGCAAATCTGCAAACCAAGCACTTTGTTAATCTCCACAGAGAGCAAATACAGCAATCTAGTTTAGCCTTTTTAAAAATAAGTGTGACTTTAACCCCTGTGCCCTCCCATTGATGTGGCATTTCTTTCTTTGGTGTCTGCTCAGAAAGAAACAGCATGGGAGCATGTGATTGGGTCCAGGCTGGGCTGCGGGGGAAGCGCCCTGGTGTCCCCGACTCCTCAATTCTCGGGTCTTCCTTAAAAGCAAGGCTCCCCAAAGCACTGTTTGTCTCGTGGTTTCAAGGAGGTTGTTCTGACTGGAAGCGTTAAACTGCTGCATGTCATCGGGCGGCAGCTGTGAGGCTGCACGCTACGTATTGTACATTTGCAAAATGTATTGGTGTGACTGTAGACGCGTCGTTGAAGTAAAGTGATCACATATTGAGTATGTCAGCTTTTCTCACCCTCTTCTGTGCCGAGGGGAGAGTTTCACTGTCACCTTTAGGTTGTTCCAGAAAAGATTCAGGCCGTTTGGCGCAGAATTGCTCTTTCTGAAGGGCAGCACTAACGAATAGGAACAGACAGTACACCCCAGGGGGGCTTTCCCTCTCCCTCACCATCCTGCAAGCCCCATGGCCTCGGGCTGCCAGCCTCTGGCACTGTCCTGGGTGTGTACTGGAGCCGTGCCAGGCAGCAGGCCTGGGCCTCGCCTAAGGAGCTGCTAGAACCCACTGAGCCCCTCCCGGGGTTTGTAGCTGCACTCAGTGTGTTCCTTCGGGCCAGTGAGGTTTCATCCTGTTTTATTTGCAAGCTGATGAAAAGTTTGTGGAAGATACATTGTTGGTGGCTTCCAGAGGCTGGAGGCATGCTGCCCACATCTTGTTTGGGAATCAAAAGCATTCAGTGAACTGGTGTTTACGTGTGTCTTTCATGGGAATGTCCCCTCTAGATTCCCACCTGTCACAGCTACAGCTTCGGGGTCCTAGCATCACATCCCCCAGGAGGGAAGGTAGGGGAGGCCAAGGGCCCCAGGATGTCTGCCTGGTCCCTTCTCACTGTGAGGATGCCCTTGGCACACCTTTCTCAAGTCACACAAACTATTGCAGTTACATACAGAATTGCTGACAGGAGCAGGAGACCCTGAGGGGAGCAGCTGGCAATGTGACAAAAGTCTTTTCTGGGACAACAATCAAATCATGTATTTGTATTTTTTTTAAGTTTACCAATGAATTGTACAACAATGTAAAAATAAAATTCATCCTAATATGATGTGCACATCTTGCTTAAAAATGTCTTCAGCACCCAGTGTAGAGTGATCTTTCCCTCACACACTGCATGCGGCAGGAGCCTCTTGTTTTTCTCAACAATGAGCTGAAAAGACAGCAGATGTTCACAGCTGATGCTGGGTGTTGACTCAGCTTCATGGGAAACTCTGTGCCCGCAGGTAAGCACGCACGTCTTACAGTTCTCCTTGTAAAATATCATCACCCTTCCTGCCTGAGAAACGAGTGCGTTTGTATTTTATATAACAACAGTGGTCAAGGCAGCATTGCAGCACTGAGCAGGGTGCAGTGGGGGTGCTGATCACAGGATGAGCGGGAGGAGGCCCGCCCTCCCCTCAGGCGCATCCGCATCGCCCTTCTGTGTGCAGTCACGTTGAGACTGCGTACAGCGGGCGTCTCCTCTTAGGAGATGTCTTTTGCCTCCGAGTTGTTTTAAGCAATTAGAATCAGGTCCTGAATCCCCAGACTGTTCAGAGACTTCAAGGGACACCTCCCTCACAAGAAGCCTGGCACCCACTGTGTACCTTTGGAAGGAAAGGAGTGCGTTTGTTTTCATCTGCATTCTGTTTGTCAGTGGTAATAGACTCTATCGATGTAAAACCATGGCTGTGATCATGTGGGGAATTCAAATAAATCCTTTGAAACTCTCAGATTCTCACTTTTTCTGAAAAGTCCAGAAGTTGCCCTGTTGGCCAGACCCAGATCTCCAGCTGATGAGTTTACCTGTTCCTTGTTGTGACTCTGGGCACTCACTTCCCTTGAAGACATGGGACTGACTTGACTTTGAGGACACGGACACACAATTTAAAATAAAGGGACACATCTTGACCAAGAGAAGGTTTCAAAGGTATTTATAATTTCTAGCAACATTCAACAAATGATGGTCCTTTCATGGAGTCAGAGGGGATGAATTCTATTAAGTGTTGAGGTACACTGGGAATGACTTAGGGAAAAACAAAATACCCAGTGGCCTGGTCCCCAGTAAAGGTGGATGATGACATGAGGTCAGAGCAGTCTGCTGTTCCGTGTTGGCCGATGTCATGTGCAAAAGCCTAGATGGTAAAGTTATTCTCCTGGAAGGAAGAGGCCTGTGAGGATGCGATTGGCTTTTACGATTTCTCCTTTCCTAGCCAGAGGTAGTTCCTGAGAACACCGTTTTAAATGTCAGTGCATGGCATAAGATTAACTGGCAGCTCTAACTAGTGCAAAACAAAAAAGTTAATTCTAGTGACCAAAATGAGCTCTGGCCCTCCCCCCCACACAGAAGTGCATTCAGATTGAAAGATGTTCTCACGTGGGCCCCCTCTTCCAGTCTCATTCATAGCCCCTGCTGGCTCATCCGGACTGAAACCAGGAAACCAGCCATTTGGGTGCACATACACTGCTGCCTTGCACGATTCCCGTCTCTGCAACTGGGAGTCCATCCCTTTTACAGACCATTTAAGGGCTCCTCAAGAGAAGCTGGTTACAAAAATCCCCTGAAATACCCAGTTCTGCCTCAGGGTTTGATTTTTACAACACAGATCTGCAGCCCATGAGCTGCTGGAGGTGTGTGAGCTAGGCCAGGGCTCCGAGGCTGTGATCTGGGGACTGTGTGTGTCTCTCCTGCCTAGAGATTGTGAGCTGCATGATCCGCCTCTGTGTGTCCAGTGACAGCCCAGGACTGGGCTTATCAGCATGCATCTGAAAATGAATGGATGGTTGGAAGAAGCAGGGGCTCAGGTCACACCACCACCAGCAGCTGGTCTTGGAGGGTACATTGTCATTATTTTAAAATGTATGGAAATCGGTTTGCTTATCCCCCTGCCCACTTCCCTTGACACTGAGAAGTGTGGCTGGGAGACATCTGACTCAGATCTTGAGAGTGTGTTTCCTCCTCCCTGGCTGCACATGACTTCTGTGCCCCTGAATCCCAGAAACATGTTTAGTCCCCACTTCACCTGACCCCTCAGCAGCTGTGACTCTGATGGTGTCTGCCTTCTTAAAATGCTGGTTCCCGGGCACCTCTGAGCCATGTGCCCTTCCTGCTCTGGCAACTCCTTCACAGTCTCCTGTACAGGCCTGTCCTCCTCCACAGAGCTTGTGTGTGGCTTAGGTCAAGCCCAAACTCTCTTCCTCCCTGTCCCCTCTCCTGAGGCACCTCACACAAGCCCCCGGTCTCAGTCCACCTTCTGCATGCCCCTGGCTTCCACATGTCACCTCCAGCCCAGACCTCCACTCTGAGCACCCATGTACCCTTGGTGTTTCTGACAGCCCCGCAAGCCCTCCATGACCATGTTCTCCATCGTGTAGCCCCATGCAGCAGAAACCGGGTCCTCTCCTCTTCCCTGTCTTGGTGAATGACATCACCATTGACTTGTTTAAACCGAACCTAGGGTTGCTCGTGACCCTCTCCTCGTGTCTCGACCGTCTGTCCCCAAACCCTCTTGATTTGTGCCTCCTGCTTCTGGAATCCATCCAAGTCTCTTCACACCTCCCCCCACTGCAGGCCCTCATGTTTCTCTCCTGGACTAGAGCTCCCTGCCTTGGCACTGGCCTTCCTGGGGGGACCCCGTCTATTCCTTAGGTGGCATCAGAGCCTTTTTTTTTTTTTTATACAAGGGCTTGGCCTGTTGCTGAAGCTGGAGTGTGGTGGTGCAGTCACAGCTCACGGCAGCCTTGACCTCCTGTGATCCTCCCACCTCAGCCTCCTGAGTAGTTGTGACTACTGGGGTGCACCACCATACATGATGAGAGTTTTTTTTGTGTTTGTAGAGATGGGGGTCTCACTGTGTTGCCCAGGCTGATCTCAAACTCCTGGGCTCAAGCAGTCCTCCCACCTTGGCCTCCCAGAGTGCTGAGATGACAGCCGTGAGCCACTGTGCCCAGCTGCCTAGCCATGGAGTCATTTTCTTAACGTGCTCCTGCTTAAAGCCCTATCGGTGATTCCTGTTGCCCTTAAGGAGGAATGAAATCTCATCCCTCATGTGGCCCCTGCCTGCCCCAACAGTCACATTCCAGCCATACCAGCCTTGATTGTCTTGTTACTGTACATGCATGTCCTTCCACAGTAAAGGTCAAAAAGCCAAGACAGTGTCTGCCTTTGAACATGCTGGAATCTCAACATGAAACACCAAGTAGATTTCCTAAGCGGATGCTGCGGGAGCACAGCAGGCAATATGCTACAACCCATGATGCCACATGGTGGCAACATGAGATCAGGGCCCAGGAACGGGGGCGGAGCCCGTGCTGGCAAGGCCTTAGGCCCACTGGCACTCCTTGTTAAATAAGTAAAAATTGGGGCAGTGGTCGGAGGCATTTAGACATTGTGTTTTAACTTACGTCAAGTGTCTTTTAACATGTAGTAAATCTAGTGAGAATAGATTGATGAAAAACAGGAAAAAATGTCCCCACAATCTCAATACCTCAAATCACATGTAATGGAGTATGTGGCTGGCTGTTCTTCCGTCGTCCCTCCACACGTACTTCTCAGTCACCTAGTTTACATCTCTGAAGGGCTTCCAAAGGGTACTGTCAGTGTTGCTTGGTGTCCCATGTGGAAAGTGTCATAGGTCACACACCTCTAGGGAACGATGCATTGCACGCAGTTCAATGCATTTCTTTCTGCTGGACCTTTTAGAGCCTTTGGAAGAGATGGTGTGTGTATGTGAATGAATATCTGAATAATCACCTGTGCATTCTACAGAATGCAGTTAAGTAACAGTGTGTGTAAATGCTATTCTTTTTCCCTTAATCTATTGTGAGGCGGTGGAAGACTCAACAATGTATAATGTCTGCATAACATTCCACCTTACGGATGTCCCATAACGTGTTCAGCCACGCAGATACTGTTGTGTTGGTGAACAAGGAAAAAACAGAAAGAAATCGAGTTTCTGACAGAGTTGGTGATTCTAGCGAGGACTGGAGGCTGGAGAGGGGGAGCCCATGGTTTGACCTTAGTGCTGAGTTCCCGGGATGACCACGGACCCCGTTTTGATGCTGCTGGAGGCCAGGTGTGCCCTGAGATGCCTCAGCTCACTCAGTGCATTCAGTTCAGTGCCCACTTTTCAAGACACCCCATCTCACCGCTCAGCCCAGAGCAGGCCTGTGATAAGACCTGGGGGCTGCTGCTGCTGGAGGCCAGGTGTCCCCTGAGATGCCTCTTAGCTCAGTGCATTCAGTTCAGTGCCCACTTTTCAAGAGACCCCATCTCGCCGCTCAGCCCAGAGCAGGCCTGTGATAAGCCCCGGGGGCTGCTGCTGGCAGGCATGGGGCAAAGGCCACTCACCCTCATTTCTGACGTGGAGCTTCAGAACTTTCAAGGCCCTCAGGGAAAGCTTTTCTTCCTTGTCTATTATTCCTACCACACCCACAGCCCCACCTCCACATTCAAGTGTTCCAGTTAAATCTGAAAGGTAGGACCTAAAGCACGTAGTCATTTTCCATGTAGTTAATAGGGAAGGACACATTCTAAAAAATACCAGAGGATAAAACTGAATTGGAATCTCCTCTCACATCCTCTGAGAACTTTTCAAAGAACGAGTAGAGCCAGGTGCAGTGACTCACGCCTGTCATCTTAGCCCAGGCAATATAGTGAGACCCCCATTTCTACAACATCAAAACATTAACCAGGCATGGTGGTGCATGCCTGTGTTTCCAGCTACTCTGGAGGCTGAGGTAGGAGGATTGCTTTAGCCAGTGAATTCAAGGCTACGTGAGCCATCATCACCCCACTGCACTCTAGCCTGGGCCACAGAGCAAGACCATGTCTCCAAAACAAAGAAACAGAGTCACCTATAGCTGTCAGACTTACACTGTGTTTGGGAGAGAGCGAAAACCACGAAATTCACCTAAAGGTCAGTGGGAAAATAAACATCTTAGAGCAGCAGAGTTGACGTAGAATCACTTGCCAGGGTAGGGTACAAGGGCAGGGGTGATGCACAGCGGGAGGGGATGAGGGGGTCCCCATGGAGGTCCTGGGTAGGGTACAGGGGTGGGGGAATGCACAGCTGGATGGGTTGGGGGTCCCCATGGAGGTCCTGGGTAGAGGGCAGGGGTGGGGGGTGCACAGCTGAAGGGGTTTGGGGGGGTCCCTGTGGAGGTCCTGGGTAGAGGGCATGGGTGGGAGGGTGCACAGATGGAGGGGGTGGGGGGTCCCCATGGAGGTCCTGGGTGGGGTGCAGGGGTGGGGGTTACACAGCCAGAGGGGGTTTGGGGTGCATGTGGAGGTCCTGGGTGGGGTACAGGGGCCAGGAGGATGCACAGTGGGAGGGGATGGGGGGGTCCCTCTGGAGATCCTGGGTGGGTGCCAGGGGCAGGCAGGGGGGTGCCCAGCAGGAGGAAATGAGGGGGTCCCTGTGGAGGTGAATTGCATAGAGCAGGAGGAGAAAGATGATCTGCTAAGCAAGAGCTACAGGAAGCGCCCAGGACAGGCCATGGGGCCAGAGGCACCTCAAAAGGGTGTCTGGGAGCCTTGGTGATGAAGGGCAAGAAGGAAGCAACTAAGAGAGGGGCCTCAATCACAGAGACGCTGTCAAATTATGGGAACTGCAGTTCACCTTAGCAGCGAAAGAGGGCGTGATTGCACCACCAAACCCAGAAAACCACCCACGTGTTTAAAAACGGGAAGAGAAAGGGAAAGGCAGAGTCAGCTGCTGCACTGTTAGCAGGTGAGAGTCGGGTGATTTTATTGCAGCTGACAGTGCTCAATAATAGCACAAGGCCAGTTAGGAAAAGCAGGCACTGTGGGCATTAGCAGAAGGCGCCGTTAGCAAGGCAGCCCTTGTGATGGGTCATTTTAGCAGTCAGCTTGACTAGGCTAAGGGATGTCCGGGGAGCAAGGAGAGCATGACTTCTCGCATTTCTGTGGGGGTTTCTGGAAGAGATGAGCACTTGACCCGGTGGACTGACTGAGGGCCACCTACACCAGTGTGATGGGCCTGCTGAGGCCCAGGTGCACCAAACAGGCAGGAGGGGAAATTTGTTTTCCGCTTGACCTGGGACATCCACCTTCTCCTGCCCTTGCATATGAGAACGCCAGGTGCTTGGGCCTCTGGACCCTGTGTATTAAACCAGAAGCCCCCAGGTTCTTAGGCCTGTGGCCTGGGACTGAGAGGGACACCACCAGCTCTTCTGATTCTTAGGCCTTTGGAGCGGACTGAATTGCATCAGGGGCTCTCCAGGTCTCTAGCTTGCCGCTGGCATATCCTGGGGCTTCCTGGCCTCCAGAAGGGCATGAACCAATCAATTCCCACAATAAATGTCCTCGTGAGTGTGTGAGTGTGTGTGTGTCCTATTTTTTCAGTTTCTCTGGAGAACATTGACATACAGCTCTAGAACAAAAACACAGGCTTCCTAAATACAGAAAAAAAATAACCAAGCCAAAAAGGAGGCATGGAACAGACCACAGTCTTCAGAATGAAAGGCACATAAGGACATCATACTCCACACAGTGAATTCACAACAGCAAACAACCTTCCAGAACAAACCAAAGATGCCAGCTACATCAAAACGCAAGTGTGGCTAGCTCCCCTGCTAAGAGAAAGGTCTTTGAAGACCTTGTATCCATCAGCTACCGCCACCCTAGTTCTGTGCGGCAACCCCAAAGCATGCAGGAAACCACTGTTTTCTCAGCCCACATCTGCAGATGCATGGGGTTCCCCTGGTCTAGAATTGGGTCAGTCTGAGCTGTAAGGGGTCTAGGCCTGCTACATGTGTCCCTCATTCTCCTGACCCCACTGGTCGAGGCCTGTCCTGGTCATGTAGGCTGGAGTGCAGGAGTGTGAGCCTGGCCCCAAGCACACTGCACACCTTTGCTCATGCCAGGCGCACCACAACCCCATTGACCACTTTGCTCCATGCCCAGCCCAACGTCAAAGGGTGGGGAAGCGTTCCCTGCCTTGAAAGGAGTCATGACTAGGGTATGGACTACAAATGCATTCCATCTATCCCAGACCACAAAGCAAAACCCACCAACTCCCTTCCAATACACTAGAGACGCACCTAAGACAAAAATTCAGAAAGGCTCAATGCTGCCCATAAAGACATGCACCGAGGGGTACGAGCTAATGAAGCCCAGTAAGTTACAGTCTTGATATCTGACAGGGTAGACATCAGCCTTAAAAACAAGGTGCTATAATGAAATCATTATGCAAAAAAACAAAAAAAAGAAAAAAAGTGCAAGAGAAAGTGACTTGCTAACACTAGAAGCTGCAATTCTTAATGAAGACATGACAGGAATATCTATGCACCACGTAAGGCAACAGCAGCCTTCAAAACACCACAACTACAGGGTAGGAAGGAAGAAATAAAAACACATTCATAAATGTTAACATGCCA